>AWVX01053078.1:0-10306 GCA_000500245.1 Cronartium ribicola 11-2
TCCCCTTTCTTCCCCATATTTCGCTATTTTTGCACTTTTTCCCTTCTTTGCTTGTTTTACATAGTTGTAGTTGTTGAAATGTAATTAAGTAAAAATACAGAAATATCAAACACGGCCTTCTGAACAACTTTCGCTAATGTCCCAACCTCACCAGACCTTTCCAACAGTCTCGAAATAAATGTAGAAGGTGGATTTTTCCGAAATTGGTCTAGATTTTGACCAAGACCCTTAGTACAGTATTACATAGATATGTAAGCATAGCATAAAATGTTTATAACAGGGTTTCCTCCACGAAAATAACCCTCCTTCTTATTGTATCATATCCTGGTTATTAAACCTGCTTAAAATGATTGCTATCTTAATATGATGGATATCATTATTTCTAAGATGAATGAATCTTATGTGGGCATATTTCCCAACAAATGAGTTCCTGTGAGCTTTTGCTCACCACACCAGCCAAACGTTTGTCCCCTACCAAAGAAAATAAAAATGATACCAACTCAGGAATAGGCGATATGGAACTTAATGGAACCCCATCAAATGGTACCTTGCAGACCACTTCGCTATCCCCCGAAGAGAAGATCCTGGCGATATGGAGATGATGTGGGCAAACTTGCACGTCCGATGGCCGAGGTTTGATCAACCCTACAGTTTACAATATGATGGAGGCCTTCTTAGAATCCATCCGTGACACTAAGATGCTAATTCGACAACTCCAGTCCCAAACCAACTCCTGCCCACTACCGATGAACACGACAGTCTTGAAACAGAATATGACACACCCTCTCCCTGCAAAACCAAATAAATCCTGGAGCGCTGCTGTTGTGACGTCGCAAGCCTCAAAACAATTTTCAGCCCCAACTAAACTGCCTACAAATAAAGAAATTAATGAATTTAAATTGGCAAAGACCATTATCAGAGTCCTGGTTGACAAAGACCCTTGTGCAAATCTAGAACCTAAAGAACTAACATGCAAAATAAATGCAGCCTTATTAGCTATCAATGCCAAACAAGATAACTCCCCCATCCAAATAAAAGGTGCCTCTCAACCCCTGTCAGGCAATATACTGATACACTCTAACACCCGAATTGCAGCCCGATGGATCTTGGAAAATTGACATTGATGGACTGAACTGGTAAATAAAGATTTCACCAGCCTCCGCCCAACTTTCCCAGTTCTGCTCCAATCTTTTCCGGCAAAGCTCAATCCTGAGGATCCTAACTTTAAGAAAGAACTGGCGGCCCAAAATCTCCTTCCAGTAGATATATTTCATACAATCAGATGGCTGGTCAAACCACAACCTCCCAAAGCATACAGATCGTTAATTATTCATCTTTTTGATAAACTTTTAGCCACCAAAATCGGACGAGGGGACCTGGTATACAATGGCCAGGTTTTTCAAGGCAAGCCTCTCGATCAACTTCCCCTACAATGTCATCAATGTCTCAAGCCGGGCCATGTTGCCAAACGTTGTCGAAACCTTGAAGTCTGCACTAAGTGTGCCGAAGGCCATAATACTGACGAGTGCATGGCTGAGGACATCCAAATCTGCGCAAGATGTCTGCATTGTGATATTCTCCACTCCTCAAGCAAGGCAAACTCCTTGGATGAGAAGTATGCCCATTCCGCTAAGAGCATATCCTGCCCCTTCTGAAGAAAAACACCTAACTCTGGTAGATCCTGCCATTCTGTTTGAAACTAATTATGATTAATTAAACAGACCAAATCCCAAGTCAAGTAATTACTCCTCAATCCCCTCCAGACTCACCCACACCTTCCGATACAAGACCCTCCACCCCCACATCCAATCAAAAGATTGATATCCTCCACTTAAACTGCCATTTGTCTAGAACAGTCACACATCATGTCCTCACTCAAACAAACTATGACATTTTAGGCCTACAAGAACCCTGGATCAATCCGCACTCTCTCAACCTGACATCCCATCTGGCCTGGAATATATTTAAAGCTTTTGATCATCAACCTACAACATACGCCAATCGCCACTTAGTCTGCATTTATGTCTCAAAACGCATCCCAATTAACCTCATATCAAAACTACAGAGCAAATCAGACGTCCTCACAGTGCTAGAGATACTGTTACCAAATCTGAACACAAGCCTACGAGTTATCACATGTTATAGCCCTCCTTCTGACCTCAGAGGTCTACCTGCTCTCAAATACTGGTTGGACTCGCACAATGACTGCTGCACCGCATCTCTTTTAATGATGGATACAAGTCTCCACCATCGCTCATGGAGTTCGTTGACAACCCACAGATTTAGTCCACAGGCAAAAATTCTTAACCAAATATGTGGCACAGCCAGCTTCAAGATTATTTCACCTAAGGGTATTCCCACAAGATACTCTAAAGGCACTCAGCCTATGGTAATAGATTTAATTTGGGCAAATTGGATACTCACAAATCAAATTCATAGATGTGATGTACTTCCCAAGAATTTTGGATCCAACCACCAAGCTATAGTAACTTCTCTTGATTTATTCTCACCTCCCCAATCAAATTTCCACAACAGTGCATCATTACACAAACTGAACCATGACACATTTTGTTCTTATATCCAGGAGAAAATTGAACACAGAAATTTCTCCTATGACTCTCCCACTGGTATTGATAACACTTCAAATCAATTAAGTGATATCATTCTTGAGGCTTTCTACACTCAAGGCTGGACGACCCGAACTCGTTTAAACCGATTTAAAAGCTGGTGGGACCCGGAGAAGCTCAACCCAATCCTTAAGCTTCACAACCGTGCAAGACACTGGATGATCCACAGCAATTCAGAAGAAGCCCATAAGTGCTACCAAGAATGGCACCGATACTTTCGCCAAGAAGTCCTTCGAGTCAAGAATCAACACTGGAGATCATTTCTGGCTAATTGCTCTGGGGTTGATACCTTCAAAGCTCTCAATTATACCAAAACAAACCAGACGGGAGAAATTGCTCCACTGTATTGCGCTGATCAAACACTGCCCTCCAACAAGGAAGAACAGGCTCAATTGTTGTTTCAAGGCACATCTATTGTCCATGTCAATGCCGATTTGTCCAATATTCCAGCCTCCAGTTACAGCACTAACCACGACCCAAGACTCGATTTCCAAGAAGCCACTAATTGTGAAATAATCCACATTCTTCGAAATCTGCCCTCTAAGAAAGCACCGGGACCAGATAGAATCCCCAATGAACTCATTAAAATTGCTAGCCCTGTTGTAGTTAACACCATTACCCACCTCTTCAATGCATGTCTCGAAATAGGATACTTCCCAAAACCGTGGAGATCAGCAGTCACAGTAATCATCCGCAAGGCAAATAAAGACGACTACTCCAAACCTGGTGCTTATTATCCAATAGCTTTACTATCTTGCTTAGGGAAATCCTTCGAAAAATGTATTACTCAGAGGGTTACATATTGGGCAGAAAGTTCACATGCATTATTGGATAGCCATATGGGTGGACACAAACAACGTGGAATTGAAGATGCGGGAGTAATCCTAACAACCTGGATCAAATCAAAATGGAGAGAAGGGAAAATCATCTCTGCTTTATTCTTAAATGTTAAGTCAGCCTATCCCTCGGTCCATAAACAGCAATTATTGAGTTTACTTCATCAGAAGAAATTCCTGATCTATTTATTAACCTTAATTGATGGTTTTTTATCCAATAGATCAACCACACTCAGAATAATGGACTATGTCTCAAACAACTTCGAAGTAAGACATGGCCTACCACAAGGATCTCACTTATCAGTCATTCTCTATATCCTATATAATTCCTCTCTCCTATTACCGGATAGTCTAGACCCCAAATCAGACAAAATATCTCTAGCCTTCATTGATGATGTCACTCACACAGTAGCCCCACTAATCACCATGAAGCTCTTTGTAGACTTGAAAAATTGGGCAAAGACTCCCTTGAATGGGGCTTCAAACATGGAGGGATCTTCAACCTGAAAAAAGCGAAATTGATGCACTTCACAAAGAGAACAAAGAAGACATTTACTCCTCTACCCATGCACTTTGGAAATCAAATTCTTCAACCACAATTCAAAGTTAGATGGTTAGGATTTTGGCTAGATCCTAAATTAACCTTTAGATACCATATTGATAGATTACAGGCATTAGGAAAACAAACGCTAGGCCAACTGAAAAATTTGAGTCATTGTTTTTCGGGATTAAATCCCAAGGAATCAGCAAAACTAATTACCTCTGTACTGAGACCTAGAATTCTATTTGGAAGTATAGTGTGGTTCACTCAGGACACCTGGATCCGAGTTAATACAATTTTTAACACCTTGCAAAATGAAGCAAACAGGCTGATCCTAGGAGCCTTTCACTCGTCCCCAGTTGATCTGTTAAAACATGACTCTTATCAAACCCCTTTCTACTTAGCAGCTGCACGGTCACACTACAATTTTATCTTTAAACGACTCACAGCACCAACAGCACATCCAACCCGCAAATTCATCACACACAAATTGACGAAAAATCCTAACTCACATAAGAGTTGTATACAATGCTTAATTTTCCCTGAATTTCTAATAGAACACTACCCTAAGAATTATGAAATAATACATCCCCACCCAACTCCACCTTGGATGAACACAACAGGCATTTTACACAACTTAGAACTGAATCGAGATGAAGCAAATAAATTAATCAAATCACAAATACAGTATGCAACACAACCCGACACCCTTACATTCTTCACTGATGGCTCAGAAAATCTGAACAAGGGATTTGGAGCTGTGGCAACTTCTACAATAAAGGACATCGCAATATCACTAAGGTCCTCTGGAAATATTGCCAGCAAAGAAACGGAACTGATGGGCATTATCCTAGCTTTAAGTTTATCTATGTAAGTAATCAGAGATAATCCCTCAATCAACTGTATTACCATCTTTAGTGACAATCAAGTAGCTTTAAAGAAAAATCATGATCTTGTCTCAAGTGAATCCAACCAATATTCAACTCTACAAATCAAGAAACTGATCGAATCTCTTCCTCTGCATTCATCTTCTATTAATTTCCATTGGTCACCGGGCCACAAAGATATAGAACTCCAAAACCAAGCAGATCAAATTGCCAAGGACATCTCAACTCACACTTCGAATACCCTATTATTGAATGTCAGTTTAAACAGTATCCAACAACAAATCAAAAACAATTTTAATGTCAACAAAATTAAATTTAATATAAATGAATGCCCTCATCTTACAACATTTGCAAAAGACATTTGGCAAGCGCTATCCAAACTGGAAAAAGGGAGAGCCTCTATTATATTTCAATTACGTTCTGGACATATAGCACTAAATTCTTACTTATTTCAAATTGATCGAAACGGACTTATTCCCTCAGGGAACTGCAGTACATGCAAAGTCCCTGAAACACCCAAACATTTCCTAATCCATTGTAGAAGATTCAATTATCAATGAGTGAAATTTTGACAGGCAGTTGAGAAAGAGAAAATAAAAACTAATATATTTTCATTTCACTCTATGATTAAAAATCCTAAACTCTTCTTTCTCATTTCTGAATTTGTTCTAAATTCCAAACATTTCATACATCTCAGTTGTTATGCCAAATCAAAGGATGAGGCCGGTAACACCACTTCCCATAGCTCTGTCTAAAGCATAACCTTTAGACATCTAACTCCCCTAGAGTATTGTGATGGTTAATGCACTCAATACTCTGAGGAACTGACTCTCGGAGCCAGTGCACCCTTGAGTTTCATCTCTTCTCTGCCTAGAAGGTGATTTCTCTTCCCACCTTAGATTGGGGGTTAAGTTTAATTGCCCTGGGAGTCATACAGGGTTTTCAAAACAAACCTCTGTTACCACCTTTATCTTTCCTTAGATTGGGGGACTAAAGGACAGGGCAACATGTTAGCATGGGTTATAGTCTATGGAAAGAAATCACTAGATTTCATCAAACAAATGACTAACTTGGGTAAATATAAGTAGTTGTGACTAGCCCATCTGTAGAGGAGGCTATCTCAACATTGTAATTCCTTTTTTAGGCTTTTTCTATAAGTGCGATATGTTTCTAACAAGTAATGCACTATGAAAGATTTTTTTTTTTTTTAAAAAAAAAAAACCTTAATGTGCGAGTTTTTACAGATTAATCACAGTTGAGTTTGATCATCGGATCCATCAAAAATCTCATCAAAATTAAACATCACACAAAAACCCAGCCCTCAGGGTCGTGGCAGGTCTCAGGATGGGTTTTAGCTAAGTATACACTAGGCTGCTTACACTGCATGGAATTTTGGGTCACTTTACACAAAGTGAGCCGGTAGTGATACAGAGTCACTTGTAAGCCACTTAACAAAAATGTGACAATGTGTCACTTTCAGAAAAGTGACACTGAGTCACACTCCTGCCACATTAAGTCACCATAACTAACTAGTTTAGTTATGGTGACTTTACAATTGGTAATTTCTGTCAGAGGCACGACAGAGGTAGTTAAGGTCCATGCACACGAGTAGGAATGTACAAGATACAGACAAGTGGACCCTTAGCACATATCCATAAGGGCCTAATTAATTAGCCCAACAAATAATTAGACTGAATAAGAAACCAAGAGCTCTACAGTAGCTCATGAAATGCAGAGCAAAAAGGTCTGGTCGAATTACCCAACAAAGAGCTGGGCCGAGATGGGGTGTGATCCTTATATACATGGAACTCAAACCAGTTCCACTTCTTCCCCCTAATCCATCTTTCCTACATTTTCAATCTTTTCATCATTCTTCAAATTCTCTCTAAAGAATAAATTTAAATACTTATCATAACCCATAACCTTATCATTAGATAAAATGGCTTACAACATGTCAATTTGGTTACTGGTGTTATTAAGTTTTCAAAATTTTTATGAAATATCTTCTAAGAATTTCTTCCACCATCCTATCACTAACAAAGCACATCACCCATGCTTAAGCGTACTTCTGCTAATGAGAATAAAACCAATATAAACAAGATCTCAAAAAGGGTTAAAGAATTAACAAATAACTTAACCAATAATCTGATTAACCAAAGTGTATTGAATGCTGATAACAACAATAGAGGAAACTGGACTCTAGGGCAGACCAATACCCTAGTAACTGGCTACCTCACAAAAATGGTCAACCCAGCAGGTATGCAAATTCACAACAAATCTACCCAAACCAAGGAAATAGATACTAAAATATGTGAAAAAATAGGGAAACATACCGAAATAGCAAATATAGCTAGAAGAGAAGATCAGTTGATCTTAAATCCCATTGGTAAGAGCTAAATCCAAGAATTATGGGATAGACGCAAAACAAACCAAGCTGATAAATTACAAACAATAGACTCGAATAACACCGAATGAAACCCAACTACAGCAAAAACGAGAAGTAAAACCAAAGCTGGTAAGCCAAAATCAAAAAAAAAAAAAAAAGCTAATGGTTAAATCTGTTTAGGAAAATCAAACCAAGGAGAAACAGAAAAAGGGAAAAAGAAAAGCTCCGCAGTTATAGTCTTAGAAGGAACAAACAACCCATTGCCTAATGAACCGGTCCAAAGATCCAGAGACGACATCCAATAAACTTTGCAAGATGAATCTATACAAAGCCAAATACAAGGCCAGATGACAGAAATGGAAGAAAGCGATGTAAGCTCTATGACTTACCCATTCGTGACGAACAAAATTTACTAATAAAAGAGCAACATAAAATGTAACAGGCCAAATCCATTGTTGATCAAAACTACATAGATAACTTAGGAGCCCAAGCGGTAAGAGATATTGCACATAGCATGCAAATGATACCAACGGTACCTTTCTCGTCATTACCTACAGCAGCCTCAATAGAAACCACTTGCACTACCTAAAACAACACATTTGACAGTAGCTGGTTATTTAGTGAAGCACTCAAAGCCATGAGTACAGGCGACTTGGCAACGGCAACACAAATATTACAACTGATTAAGACAACCTCTTCACAGAACCAAACAGCCAAACCTAGACGATCTAATGCAATAGAAAATAGAAATATAATCTTGTTTATAGACACAGCACCCCCAAGCAGATCAGTTAACATATCAAATCCACAACAAATAAACAAAGGCGGTCTGATATTCCAACCCAGAGGACTTAATGTACAACAAACAGTGGGTTTACCAGCAGTACTACATAAAAACATCCAAGAACTACAAGGGATTATACCGTTAACCGCAATGGACCCAAGATGGCACGAAGAAGCAGCCAACTGGCAAGCCAAACAAAGATCACAAAATAGCATCCTAAAAGACTTGACATCCACATATAGAGGACTCCCTTACCCTAGCGAATGGAGCCAATCCTTGATAGTATACAACCACAACTTCAACCATTTCATAACCATGTTAAAAGAAGTATTCGGATTCACATGGTTTGCAGAAAGGATGGAGATATATAGGAGCAACGTAGAATGGATTGCTCAGATGTATAGAAGTTGGATAGTAGCATTTCGATATTGTCTACAAATCAGGAGAGCCACATTTGCCCAATGATTACCAGGGGCAGCAGTACCAGACCCAGGTGTATGAAAACCAAGAGTCTTAGAGGAAGTATTCACACAAGCAAGAGTACTTGGAGAGACGGCATTCAACAATAACCCATATGCAATAGGAGGTGAGAGGGAAGGTTATGACACCACCACAGGATTACCAAGATCCGGCGGAATCAACCAAGGAAATACAGAAGCATCAACCTCCTCAATCATCCCAACTAGCTTTCCTAACCAAAGATATAGATTGAAAAATAAGACAAAAGGAACTTACAAATCCAATGTCAACTGAGGATATAAGGGAAAAAGATACGATCCGAACTATAAGAAACAATATGGGTTGAAAGATAACAGTGAAAAAGGGAAAGGGAAAGGGAAAGGGAAAGAAAAAGACAATGATATGTAAGTGATATCTAATTCCTTTCCCTTATATGTACTCAATACCCATGTATCTGTCATTCCATGGAAAATATGTAAAATGATCCTCTCTGTAAAACACACCCACATCCATACACCTGTCATGAAAGAGCAATATATTGGACTTTCAAATTTATTCTGTAATCCATATTGTACATAATATAGTGAAATGAACAATGAGTTTGAACTCGATGATAAAAACCAAAATGAAATCATAACAGATGATTGAGACAGCCTTTCATGGCCAGCCTCCACCAAACTCGACGATGAGAGCCAAATCGAAGCACTAGTAAACAGTCAAAACAACCCTCTGTGGCCAAACTCCATATCATGTAAAATGAACATCCCAGAGTGGGAAAGAACCCTCGAAATCAGCAGACTAAAAGAAAAATATCAAGACGTAATAGACAGCCTAAAGTACGGTTTCGACCAAGGCATCCCACAGCACACAATAGGGAACGAATGATGGTATTCTCCTCCAAACCATAAGCCGGCGGAATTAGCACAAAAAGAGATTGAGGAATCATTTGAAAAAGAATCAAAAGCAAGATGACTCTATGGTCCATTTACATATGAAGAAGTAGAGATAAGATACCCCTTTTTTAGAACGAGTCCGATGGAAGTGGTGGTAAACAGAGATGGCTCCTTAAGACCGATTTTTGACTTGTCATACCCAAGGAACATCCCAAAAATCCCCTCTGTGAACTCCTTCACTAACGCAGATAATTTCCCAACTACCTGGGATGATTTCCAACGTGTAAGCAACTTCATATCCACATATCCAAATGCAATTTTACTCGGGGTATTTGACTGGGAAAACGCATACAGACAAATCCCAACAGGACCCAAACAATGGCCATACCTTATGATTAAAACATTTGACAACCAGATACTGTTAGATACTGCTGTAGCATTTGGCGGAGTAGCAGGTTGCGGAACGTTCAGATGAGTAGCAGATGCCTGGAGAGACATGTTACTACACGAATTTAATTTAATTAACATCTTTAGATGGGTAGATGATGCCTTATTTCTAAGAGAAGTGGAAGCAACAGGAAACATGCAAAGCATAGTAGTCAGAAGTAAAGAAATAGGTGTAAAAACAAATGAAAAGAAACTATCACCTTTTCAGGCAGAACAACGGTTTTTAGGATTCATATGGAATGGGATTGAAAGGACAGTACACCTACCAGATGTAAAATTACAAGAAAGGCGAGAACAGATCAGATTGGCTCTAGAACCAAATAGATGATTCACATTCAACAAATTCAAAGTTCTAACAGGCCAACTAAACCATGTCTCGCTATTACTGTCAGCCCTGAGCATAAAAATGCCATGGACTTACAAAGCAAAATTACAACTCATACTCA
>KI576206.1:1154-11948 GCA_000500245.1 Cronartium ribicola 11-2
CCTTTTAAGGTCGCTCGTTTGGTTTTCGAGCAGAACCTAAGACGGAAACGAGCAGAAAGTGAGCGGTACCTGATGGATACAGGCCGCTATAATTTTGGCTTGAAGGCTCTGGCGGTGCCATCGAAGTGCATCTGAATCAGGGCATCCCACCTGTGGTTGCAGAACCAAGTCCAGGCACTACGAAGCTGCGAGCAGCGGGGCCCGTGCAAACGAGCCGAGGGATCAGGGCGCTCACCTAAAATTCGAGCAGAAAAAATTCATTACCAAAACTTTTTACGACTGCTGGAAACACATTTTACAGCTGCTCGAAATTTCCGAATTTGAACCTCCCTATTGCACCGTTATCCCTTGGGGCGGTGGAACTATTCTCATAATTCTGGATCGGAAGATGATTGTCTTCCAAGGGAAATGGGATTGTGTAGATGTGGTGATTTTCTCTTCGGTCTCGTCGTTTACGTCGCGTTGTCTCTCGCTATCTTCGCTCTGAATTTCTCCGTAATCTTTCTTTCTCGTTTGCACCATTCGCTAGGTCTTTCGAGGATTGCCTAGGGTAAAACGTAGGCTCTAACCTGTAAGCGCTTCTCTCTCTCTCTCTCTTCCTCGCTCGTCTGGTCAGTCCGGTAAAAGATGTAGAATGACCAGACTGCTCGGTCGAGACTTCACCCAACCTATTCTCCACGTGTACATGTACCTAGTCTCCACGTGTACACGTGTAGCTTTGGTGAAGCCATCAACCTCCTGTGCCCTTAACACAGTACATAAATCTCGGAAGAATCCAACCCAACTGTAGAGCAACGAACGCAGCTGGACAATGTACCCAGGACTGATATTTAGTACGCATGCGCTACCATTTTCACCAGTCGTACAAGACCCAATGGCACCTTCGCCAACGCCAGGCTAAATGTATGTAATTGGCAGAAGGGCTCAAACACAACGTAACTAGTGCCAAACGACGGTAAGGAATCGACCAAATAGGTACAAGTATTTCTACGGCACAAAAGAATACTCCAACCTTGGATCGGGTTGAGTGACCATGAGCACGCGTCGTGAGAAGAAGGTGGGACGATGACTGTTGCAAACAGTGATGTATGCGTTTCAAAGTATTGGTCTGGGAGCAATGGTCGAAATAAGCTTCGTTGAGGGTCAGTTTGGAGCAAGTATATTCTGTAAGACCCGCCGATACAGATACATCTGCGCTGTTGAATGCAATCATGACCACCTGCGACTGAGCTCCTTTGAAACGTCGAATGGGGGGTTACAAAGGTGGAACGGACATGCAACCGTATGCGAAGCATACGCGACCCTGGAGGATTCAATCTTAGTGGAGCCATTGAGAGCTATCGTGCACCTTCATCGTCTCAGCCATCGTCAGTATAAATAATAAGTGGTGTTAGGGATACGTCTACATAACCCAACCTGTTTGTCTGCCTCTCATCTTCGAATTTCAAACCTTCAACGAGCGTCGTATCATCGTTCATTTATTTATTTTTCAACCCTGTCCTACAACAGTCCTTAGCAAGTCGAAGAAAGGCCTTCCCGGCAATCACAGGTTTAGCGCCTGATTTTCGAGAATGTGGTCAACAAGAATGTACGTGAAGGCCTTGTCGCTTTGTTTGACATGGATCACAACTTGTTCCACAAGACCAATGGAATGGGGAGAGGAAGATGCGGCCGGGGTTCTCTTGAGTTTGGGTAATCCTACTTTATGGAATAATAAACTAGCTTCCAGTGTTGCTACGACGGAAACGGGGCGGGCAATAGGAAGTGAACATCAACTACAATCCACTTCTAGTTCGAGGAGTCTGTGGCAGCCAACAGGAAGTCAATCCTTCGAAGTTCAGTCTTCATCACTTAGAGTCATGCCTGGCTCGAACGATCACGCGACTAGCGTTCATAAAGAATTACCAGGAGAGCTGGCCGGACAAAATCAACATGACCAGCGTTGGGCAAGAATATCTTCGTGGTTTACGAGGAGAAAACGGGTAAACCCAGGTCCGAGTCGCTCTCTCCGGTCAAACTCTGGAGACCAGCTGACGTCACAGAGGGTAGAATCATCTACAATTGCAGAGGAAGACGGTGCTCCACTCCGTTCATCTTCACGAGATAGTCATCCACCTTTGCTGGAAGTCTTGTTACCAGTACACGGACCTCCTTCTTGGCCTGTATACATACGACGCCAGGGTACTTCGCCGGTCGCCCAAACCTCCAAGAATGCTAGAACGCCAAGTCACTCGGCATCAGAGTCTTCCAAGTAAGGCTATTCATGATCAGCGGTTTTTACTAAGTTTGTTGACATCTAGTAAAACCTTTAGGCCAAGCGAAATGGACAAAGAAGAGAAGGACGCAGTGGTCGAAAATCCTTCAAAGCGACGCAAAGCCTCTCGTACTCCAAGGGACCCGGCACCAGAATCTTTCATGTAAGGCTATTCATGATCAGCGGTTTTTACTAAGTTTGTTGACATCTAGTAAAACCTTTAGGCCAAGAGAAACGGACAAAGTACTGGGATCAGTGCCCCCATACAAAGAAGAGAAGGACGTGCCCCTATACAAAGAAGAGAAGAACGCAGTGGTCGACCTTCCTTCAAAGCGACCCAAAGCCTCTCATACTCCTACAGAAGAACTTAAGCTAAGTCGGGCGGATAAGAATAAAGGTAAGATAGAAATACTCTCTCTAGAGTATCTCAAAAGATGCACGAGAACTTATCAGGGACCATTTCTGAATGCTCAATGGCAGCGGTGAACCGGAAGTTGCTACTTTCGTTGGGAGTAACTTTTCACGCACTGTCAACTGATACTGTGGACTATGAAAAGATCTTGTCCGGATTATCAAACACAGTAGTATCTAAAATAGAGGTCCGTTCGCACCTTACGTGAAGTAGCGCAAAGTTTCATTGACAACGTTTGCAATCGCAGGCACGGGGAGAGAAATTGCCCGCAAATTCAAAAGACTTACGAAGTTGCCTCGAGACCGCAATTAAAATTGCCAAATCTAGCGTTGTAGATTGGCAACTCATCTTAAAGTCGGAACTCGAAGCAAGAGACGCCTTCGAGAAACTCTTCAAGTCCATTCCCTCCTGGTCACAGAATCCGAAGGTAGCTGAGCGTCGTAATTTCTTGAAGTCGCTGAATAAAAGAATCAAGGCCGCTTTTCCGCTGAAGGATACCGAAGCAGTTGAAATTTACAAAACGTGGCAGTATGGTCAGTAGGGCAGAAATTTTTCACTTTAAATTCAAAGAACCAAACCGAACATTCTATTGACACAGGCTCATATCATTCTTTCACATCTCATTCATATCTTTAGGGAGTTATATTGATCTGATGAGACCTTTACAAAGAACTGTTGGGGAGCCTGCCAGTGATCTGGCCAAGATTTCATTTTGGCGTAACAGAAACTTGGATAAAATGGACGAAGAGCAATGGAAGACCATTCAAGATATCGCAGGAGAATTAAAAAAGCCTATAGTGAGTTTCTCAAGGTTTAGTTATTAATCTAAAAACCTTCTAAATTTTCGTTTCTCTCCCAAAAGGCGAGAGCACAAGCTTCGGACGCCCGTTTCCGCAATTCTTTTGGAAAGATGGGCCGCAGGCGCACCAAATTGAACAGGAAAACGATCATGAATTCCGTTAAAGATTTTTTTCCAGAAACAACTCTTACGCTATTCGGAAAGGTTGCACGTGAAAACATTGATAAAGCACTTGCAGAAAGGGAAGAGGGTTTACAAGTACTTGAAAATGGATCAGGCCTCGAGCCACAACGTCAAGTTACCAACCTGAATTTAGACTCGCCGCTAGAGTTGGTAGGCTTGGTAAAAAATAAAAAGGCCAGCCAGATCCTTAGAGAGTCGGTGCCGTCGGACAAAATCAAGACAAAGAAAAGAGGACGAAATTCGAAGGAGTGATTATTCTGGGTGAATGCTAATATATTGTCCCCTCATCACTTTACTCTAATTTCGCTCACTCCTGGCATAAAAAAACTTTTGTTTGTTTGTTTGTGTTCTAGAATAAAGTGGAAGATGAGAGGGATTATATATGTCTATTCATTCTTATGTAATCAACCGCAAAGTTTAATCCTTTCTGTACTTTGCAAGCCCATATAACTTTTTGCTCTCAAAGAAATAAAGCAGTTGTTTAATTTACTCAACGAAAAAATCTTTGGTTTAACGATACATAGTCACACTCCCAAATGGTGGTGATCATTTGGCAGTGGCAAATATGATGCAACATGATTGGCCACAATTTCAAAACCAGGGTCAAAATTTCTGGCAGAAAATTTACTCAGGTCAGGCATTTCAAAGAATTCTCAGATAGAAAACCCTGGATGGGACACATTCAAAGTTTTCATCCAAGGGTTTGATTACAGCCAAATGGAAGCGTGGATGAAAGCTCTGGATGATTTCTATTCAAGGTGTCCTTTCATCTCTTAATATTTACAAGGCAACTATGCTGCCAGTGCAACATTGTTTAGCAGCCCCTGGGCCTTGGTAAGGCAACAATTCTTATAGCTCAGACCACTGGTCCAAACGGAGACATCCCTGTTGGAACATCAATAGCAAAGTTTGAACCACACACCACTCGATGTATCCAAGTTCCAAGAAGCATCCAGACTTTCTAGCTCACAGGCTTCAAATGGACACAAGACAATGATACTTATGTCTGTTGAAATCCAGCATGTCAAATTTCAGTGAGACGTGTAGTGAGGGGGACACAGACTAATTCTTATATCCAGACAGGCTCGACCTCACCTCACAGAATCCGTGCCAGACAGACTTACTCTTTCCCATCGCTGAAAATAGCTGGGAAAGAGTGAGTCCACCCCTTCGTGTCCTTCCGTTTTCCCTTTTCTTCTCTCCATCCTTTAAGCTATCTTTTTCTCACATCTGACTCCTTCATGCCCTACTTGCACTCTTTAGAATACACTCTTTTCATCTCTCTAAAGACACGGACTAATTTTGTAATCCACACTCGAACTTAGGTTAGGCTGAATGTTTCAGAAGCATCTCATTGTTGTTCCTTTTCCCTAACCCTTTTTCACTCTATTCATAGGTCAGCGAGTGTGGCTGAAAGTCCTGGGTTAGAGAGGTACTCACCCACTTGGACATATTTTCATCAGGGAATTTTACTCTTCTCAATGTCAGCCCTGAGGACAGTTCAGCAGTCCCACAGGCTGTCAACAACAGATATGGTAAGTGTAATAAGGGGCAAAACAGCTGTGTAATCAGTAAATTACATATCTACATGTAGATAATAGCTGTAACATACATGTAATGTTAGCTAAGTACAACTCAGACTCAGTATCAAGAGTCACATGTAAATACATAAGGTATCCAAAAGTGTTCCCCTACCTGGCTCAGTATATATTGGAAATGGGAAGATTCAAACACTTATGCTCCTATCTACCGGAGGAAGAATAGTAAGAAGAAAATTATGCTAAATTACGCTGGATACTATGGGCCTATATGTTACACCAGGACCTTTTAGGATGGTTTTTTTTGTGTGACTTGAATACAACTATTGCGCTATTTCTTTTATATCTGTTTTTTTTTGTACTTGGTCTATTTCATTCGCGCTCAACAGGAAGTGCTATAGCGCTGCTTGCTTACTTGTATGGATTGTATAAGGTCATTCCTCTTCATGTCATAAACCTCTTTAACTAGACAGCGTTAGTAGTTTCTGCCAATGTGGTCGAGCTAAATTATGTAACTGGTCTCTCACATGGTGTGTTATATAATACAAAACCACACTTTAAAAAAATAAAAAAATACATAAGGTAAAGCTCAAAGAGTAGTACTTGTACTAAATAAATAACCAAGAATAAATCAAGGGTTTTCATGGCCATCCAGGCAACCACAAGTAGACCAATAGTCCAATAGTGAGGGACAAGATTGAGAGCAGAGTATATAAGCCCTCCACCTCACTTCAGAAGTTGTTCCTCTCTCCTCACCTTTTTACCACCACCATCTAAAACACAACCAGCTCATTATTGAAGATTCTCTAATGATAAAGATACCTGCTCAATAGAGCTCTGTGTTACTAGGTGTAGTAAAGAGAAGGTCACATAAAGATTGGTAACCTTGACACATAGTTTCTTTGCCTTAGTAAAGCAAGGTTAGAGTCCATATATCCGAGCAACAAAGTCCCTTTTGCTTGTACATTAAAGAGTTGAGCCATAGAAGGGTTGAAAGATAAAAGGCCTCCCCTTGAGAGCTCCTCTATAGAGTCTTCCCATACAGACCCAAGAGAAGAGGTCTAAATCCTCTTTTAAGAGGTCATCTAGCTGAAGTCAGTACTTGGGTGATCCCAGTACAGTAGATTTGATAAATGTTGTCACCTTTTCACTGATGGTCCGCGCACGGCCAGCCAATCTCAGTGAAGAGCTGTGACAACATTTGTTGAATCTACTGTACTACTATCCTAGTTGATTATTGTGGTACTAAAGTACCTTCACTCATAGCTTTAGCCAGAAGAGTAGCCTGAAAGAAGCTACTACCTGACAACTTACTACAAGAAGCTCCTTACATTAGAGGCATTTATTGTGGTTGGTAAAGTCATGGACACTACCTTTGCCTTTAAATGTGCTGATGACATGTGCTGGAGACTCCTCACCCCCAAGGATCTTTCCTGTGTTGGTGAAAGTTTTTTTGAGACATATTGTCTCAATGTGGATAGGACCAGGCAGATAAAGACAGGTCATGACAACTGGGTATTTTATCATCACACCAATCATTGGGGCTGATAGATGAGTTCGGAACCCAATGACCAGTGGACATGTACGGGCAGCGGAGATGTAGTCTTCCCATTAATGATTAATCTCGGGACCCTGAATTATGAGGAGAGTCATGGTCTTGAGAGCGCTGCTTGTTTAACAAGGAGTCTAGGGCGGAGGTAGGAAATGTGATGCTGAGCATGGGCCAGGGGATTGTGCCGGTGGAGGCTGCCATCGGAACCTTTGTCGTCTCAACTAAACACCTGAGTTCTTGGTTTACAGGGTACTAGCGAAAGTATGACATATGGCCTGCCGAGAACAGGACACTGTAAGGTAGTCACCATAAATCTGGGTACGTAATTTCGGTGGTAAATGAGCCGCGGGATTCGAGACAGAGAGCCATCGTGGATTCTATGGTTCGCCATCGCTGGAGTACAACACCTAAGCCTGAGCAAAGCTGTACGTGAAGCAATACATCCCCCCCCAAAAAAAGACAAAATCTAGGGATCGATAAGAAAGGGACAGGTGTTTATTTCATGTTGGAAGCAAACCGTGCCCCAAGTTAAAGTAAATGTTTTGCGCTCGCAGTACCAGGTTGATCTTTAGAATGGTTTTGTGATGTTGATGGGTGAACGTCTGAGAACCGATAGCCAGGTACGTTGACCGGATTGAAAGTCCTTTGACAGTCAGAGTACGAAGCGCCCAGACCACTTCCAATTCCCAACCAGACCGGAAACGAGCGACCTGGGTGATCACCACAAGTAAACAAGCAACGATGTCAGATTGATGTGCTTGAAGCGTTTTAAGCATCACCGGGACTCACGCCTGAACAAGACAGCACTCAGCACCACTCCTGCGCCAAAACCGATTCCAGTCTTCACAATTGCGTTAGCAAGGCATACATCCGTCTAAGAAGGAAATGTTGATTTGAGGATCAAAGACACATCAGTTCGTGTTCATGCTTGGGCTTTCGTAAGTCCTTTCACCTTTTCAGACAGAATGTTTTCACTGCTTGAAGGTCTCGAGGAGGCCATTGTGCGGGTGTAAGGAAGGCAGGCTTGTAGTGGAATACTTAGGCGGTCTCGTATTTCTTCAGGGGTCGCCAAGTCACGGATGTTGCGGAGGGGGGATGACGGTACTGTATGCGGGTGGTGTACTGTGCGTTGCGCACAACAGCAGCACATGTTACACACAGAACCATATGTCAACCACAGGTATTTCTTGTGACATGGGCCACGATGATCTGTGAGGTCTCGGTCACGTGAAGGTCCCAGCTACAGTATCAATTCCATCTTGGCAGGTCCTCAAATCAACAGAACAAGTACTTGCAAGCCTAGCATAGACTTTCAACAAATACAAGGTTTAAGGGTCGCCTGAAAGAGCTGTGCGCAAGCTCCTATCACCAAGCCTAGGTGCTGATGTTAGGGTAATGGAAAGTGGTGGTTGATTAAATCTGAGACACTGTCCATGTCTCGAGAATTGGACCGCAGACTGTCTTTTAAAGGGTTTAAGTTTTTTTTAGTACATGCTGTAAGAGGCTGAAAGCCCAAAAACCTTGATCTGCTCATTGCCAGAGGGAGTGAAAAAGAAACTGTAACACTGGAGTACTCAATTGTGTAACACACTCCAATCAGACTATGAGTTAAGGAAATCCCATGACAAGGATAGACAGTCCACATGCAGAGGAGATTATAAAATTCCCAAACTTTTGCTGTACGGTTTTGTCTGGGACAATACTGTCTGAAACCGGAGAAGCAAAGCCTGGAAGTGCTGTTGATCCCAAATGTTATGGGTTAAACACCTAAGCCATGATTAACTCAACACTCTCACCAGCTCTCATCTTTACCAACACTTATGGGATACACTGACTTGCCAATCAAGGGCCCAGATTAATGACCAAGACTCCGGGGTGTTGAAAAAAAGCTCTGAAGTCTTTATTATGGCCTTGGGATTTTGATCACAGCTATGGAACTCTGATCATAGTCTTGGAGCTTGGGTCAAGCCTTTAGAGCTTAGATCAAGGCCCCAGAGAATGGAAAAGGGCTCTCAAAACTTGATCAGAGCTCCAGAGGCTGAAGAGAGTCCTTCAAGCCTTGATTTTAGCTCCAGCAGCTCAATGAAATGTTTAATGCACTTTCCAAGGATCTTGAGTCTCAATCAAGCCTCTAGAGCTGCAGAGCAGGAAGTGAGCTTCAGCTTCAAAAACAGAATAATGGGATAAGTTGCGATGGTTCTTGGTGGAAGGAAAGAAGGGAAGTGGGGTGTGAGTAGTGGGATGGCTGATATTTTCTTTGATCAAAGCATTCAAAGATGTGGGAAAATTCTCAACTTCCCAGTCTCTCAACTACAGCAAAAGAATTATAGTTTTGACAAACATACTAGCACAGTCATACTCTGAAGCAACATTATCACTATAGTTGGACCCAACTGTTAGAAAAGGGGAACATGACCAGATGAGGCATATAAAATCAAATTTAAATTGGATCAAAAAAAAAAAAAAACCCAGCAAAAGAAATGTCCAAGGGTCAGTCACATTTTTTAACTTAATCAATCTTAGTGAGCTTTGTAATGAGATAGTCTAGAAACACCAAGTACCTGGTTTATATACATGTACGTGTAAATGTCCTCCAGCCTCTCCTTTTCTCTTATTGTAAGAGTGCTAACCTAAGGTTTGCACGACAGGTTATAGGGAATAGAAACAAGATGGATGGGTGTAAGGTCCACCTTTGGGCCTTCACTAACCTTCAAGTTTACCAGACCAAGTCGTGTCTGGGAGAGAATTCTAGAATCAACATGTGTCTAATTATTAAATCCACTAACTCCAAATAATGGGATCTGGAAGTTAGTCCCAGAATCTCTGTAACACATGATAGAAATGAGATGAACAATGATAAAGTTGAGAATGAAAGAAACAGTGATTTCTTACCTAACTCCAAAGAATGGGATCTGGAAGTTAGTCCCAGAATCTCCGAGGAGTTAGGAAAGCATATGAGGAGGATTATAAGGATAATACAGTGGTGTCATGCACATGTGTAATCTGTGTAAAGCCATGAGTGGCAATGGCTTTACAATGGGTGAGCTGACTGTGCTCTTGATCTGGGTATAGAGGTAAATAGCTAAATGGTACAAAACAAGCACAATATGAGACATGAGAATACATTGGTTAGGTAAGCTTTGTTTGGGTAATAGAAAAATAGAGTTTGTAGATGAAAAATGTGGGGTACTCACGACTCTTTCCGCTGTCAAACTCCAACGTCCAAGAGGCATTGGCAGAGCCGGAAGAGGGGAAATCCACCACCAAAAGAAAGAAAGCTTTGATGGCGAGATGGGTGCTTAAGAAGCTGCCCTCGTCCTAGGAAATCTATAGAGATAGTACTATCCACAGAGCCGTAAAGAGATCCAAAAGAATCCCAAAGAGCAAAAGAGAGAGGTATGAGACCTTTGGCACTGAGCACAATCACAACCCAACTTCTACTTAGGAAGATCTTTGAGTCTGTGTCCTTGCTGACCAGTTTGTCGACAGATTCCTAATCTTGAGAAACACCACTAGAGCTCCAAATTTGTCCAGATGACTTGACATGAGGTTCCTCATTATGCCTAGATATTGAATCAAACACCAGAGGCCAGATATTGCACTAAAACCACACACAAACACCTACACAGCTGCCAAGCTTAAATCCACACGCCTTTGAGCCTTGGAGAACCTCTTGAAGACCTTCAAGTCCCCACATGAATAGCCAAGTCCCTTAATGAGAACTCTGCACTCTTCAAACCTAGTCTATAATTCCCCCAAACCCTTTTTATTGGCTTCCTGAGACTTCTTGGAGTTTGAAGGTGTCCTGTAGTCCTTGTTATGACACCTACAGCCTGATTTCCCACCTACACACTGAAACTTCCAGTTTTACAGCTTGCACACCTCCTGTACTGCTTATGTACTAATGATGGAACCACATTTAATGGATTCGCAGGTGTTGACTTGACCTAAGCAACCTTGATGATGTCCACACAACGTCCGTAACTGTCAGCCTACACAGCCCCCGTTTACTGGTCACTGGCCGCCCAGGGCATCCAGCGACTTCAGCGCTTTCTC
>KI576211.1:0-15414 GCA_000500245.1 Cronartium ribicola 11-2
AAAAAAAAAAGTGTGAAATTTGTTATTTAGGGTTGGTTTCTTTTTTTTTTTCTTTTTTTTGTGGCTTTTTCTTGATAGATGGGATTGAGAGTTGAAGATAAAGAAAAAAAAAAAAAGGGATCTCACTTTCAAATTCCATTCATCTGCAGCTTTTCCATTCTTTTTTTGTACTCCTAATTTTTCAGACATCTCTCGACATTTTCGTACGGTACCTTGTTCATCTTCATCTTTATCATTATTAGCTTTTTTCACACAATGAAGTATAATATCACATATGGCTGAAGAGAGATTTTTTTTTTTTTCGTATGACAAAGAGAAATGAAATCATAATTTTTAGTCAGATTTAAGTCAATGAAAAGTTATGATGAAGGTGTCATATTTATTAGCGATGATAGTTTTTTCTGACCTCGAGTGATGATTTGCAAATCTAGAAATTTTCAATTAAAATTAGAATTTCAGTTCACTAGGTCTATTCAACTCTTGAAAAAATGAACATACTTTGGGCCTCTCCATGTGGAAACTGCTTCTGGTTCCTGGTTGCATAGGTGTAGTCGGTTGCTTTCCGATTCTTCATTCCACCAGCAAATTCAATTGAAGGGTCATCGCACTCAGGAAGCTTTGAGAGATCTATGCTGTCTGCCGATTTTGTTGGTGTTGTGGTCATGTTGCTAATTGTGCTGTTAGCTATGGTCAAAATTGTATTGGTTGTTTCTGATAAATTGTTTTTCTCTGGCGGCACTACCACCTCCTTTGGACCCACTGTCTCGGTCAAGTACTTCAAACCGGAATCAGTTGTATTGAAAGCTGACGACAAAGACGAAATGAGTGCCTCTGCTTCCTTTATTGTTGTGGTGTTGGTGACTATCGATTGAAGCGACGAGGTAGGGGATGGAGTTTGTTTGTTTGCCTCAATTGTTATTGTCTCATTTTTGACTGGTGATACAATTTGACTTCCTGTACTGTTTTTGGCGGATTTTGAGAAGCCTCGAGGTCTTGTTTCTGGAACTTCATCCAATTTGACTGTGCCTCCTGGCGCCTTCGGGGAAAAGAAGAGCTCAAGACCGTTAGCTGGGTCTTGCACGGGAATAATGCTGTCCAACTCTTCGTTCACAGGTTTTTTCAGACAGTACAAAAAGTTCCTTGGTGTCTGAGGAGAATTAGCGTAGATGGGGTGTGTGTTTTTTTCCGCCTGAGTGAGTCATAATGGTTCGTCGTGGATAGAATTCGCATCAAGTGGTAGAAGAATAAGGAATATTATGTATATATTTAGAAACGACTTTTTGAGACTGATGAACTTGTAAAGTGAAAGTCTCGTTAACTGACCCCACAAAGGACCTTTGCCCACTCTATCAACGCCTTACGCAAAGTTTCGTCTTTGAAATCAGGATTGGTCTTCATGTCGAGATTTTTTTTTTGTTGGTTAATTTCCCCAGCTGTTCCTTTGAATGCAAGAACAAAAGGACCAGCTTTGAAAATATGTCAAGCTTACCTTGACTGTGGTGATGACCTCATCTGCTAAATCCTGTCGTGCACACGGTGGCGCCCCAGCAAGAAGAGAAGTTATAGCCTTACCCCCTGAAGAATTGGTTGCTTATTAGGTATCTGAAAAACTCTTTGATACAAAAACTTTTCAAGTGAATTTAAGAAGAATGTGTATTACCCCATGTTCCGCAATGTTGGCTGGGGCAATCCTTTATGTTCAATGGGACCCTATTCTCTTGATTCATTCTTCGCCGAGAAAGTCTTTTGAAAAAAAAAAACACCCGGTATCAGACAGGGCTTCGGACTTCCTCATTGAAAAAGATGGCTTCCAAAATCTTACCTGGGTGAATAGGCTCCAGGCAGGATTCCATGTTCAGCAACTAGAGAAGAAAAAAGCAAAGGGAAAGTCGCAACGTATTTAATTCCTGAAGGCATACCGATGAGACAACTATGATAACACGTATTACAACAGCTATACTCAAAGGAAAAATAGAAAAACAAATAGGCGGGAGATTTGGAACCATTCATCTCACCTGTAGCGAACTTATATCATCAAAAAATGTCAGAACAAGTCACTTTGCAATACCAACTTGAAGCTCTCGGTGCGAAGGCTTCCGAGTAGTCAATACCTGTTGAGAAGATGTCGTACAAAGCCTCTACGGGCTCAGCATAGCTACCACGAAGGTTGAGATCCAAAAACTGTCACCGGTCGTTTTTGACCTCTCAAGAACCGAGTATGATAGCAAAATGCGTTCGATGGTACAAACCGACCTCGGCTACACCGCCTGGTCGCCCAGCCTCGTGTACAACTCCGCTAGCACTGAAATCTGAAGGGAAGTGACGTTCTTATTTCTTTACTCGCACCCGAACTTCGGTCGACCTACTTAGCTAAGGCTCATTGTCAAGGGGGGTGAATTTCAGGTCGCTACATAAACCATTTGTTGTGCAGCATATGAGTTATCAAAGGCCGTTTCCTGTGTTACAGAGCTTGGAACAGCTATCAATGAAGGAATATAGTCTCTTTTCAGGGCTATCATGAGCCCTGTTAGTCTACCAGAGGATGTAGCCTTGCATGGTCTTTGCAGCTTGGCAGTCATTCTTGGGGTCGTGTGTTGCAATTCACAAAATCTTTCTTTATCCAAAGTTTTGTCTATTATGTAACTTTGAGCTAGGTGAGATTTTGAGGTGTCTGAGTGGGTTTTACAAACAGCTTATCCTATACTCATCCTAACACGCTTGCTCGTGATTACTCCACTTTGTCACAGGAAGTGAACATGTCAATTATTTTTAATTGTTCTTGCCCATTGCTTAAAGTGTTTTTTTGAGCTAAAGACTATCAAACACTATGTTTTTGGCAGTATCACAAGGTTTTAGGATGAAAAGAAGAGCGCTAATGACAGAAATAGTATATCACACTTAAGCAAATTATGAATGGTTGTTGGTCTGGCTGGTGTGAACATTGACCTGATTGAGCTGCTCGCGACAGGATGAACGGGCGCGGTAGGTTTGATGATTTGTGATCCAAATGATTAATCTCAACAACATACAATTCCAGCAGATTTGCATGTGTGATCCCAGACTGAGGCAAATATGTCTAAAGCGGTGAGGCTCAAACCCTCTCGAAAAAGCCACCGTGACTGTTATATTATACACCAACTTCCAATGTACCAACACACCACCTCACCCCGAGAAAAAAGATAGGCATCACGAGAAACTTTGAAAAATAAAACCTGGAAGCCCCACCTATCTTTTTAACAAGTTTCACAGTCATCCAAAAAAAAAAAAAAAAAGAAGGTAGAGAATATCATACAAAAACAAATACAAATATTATCGTTTTTCCTTCAAAGTTCTAAAACTATTCTATTAATCTGATCAAATTGGTCACGCCTCTCTTATTTCTTACTCCTTCCAAAAAACCCTTTCTTCTTCTCCTTGGTTTCAGGTTTATAAGAAGATAGTGAAGGCGAAGGGATAGGTGTTTGTTGGACAGAACTACCAACTCCAAGACGATCGACTGGCAAAGCTATTGAGCTAGCCGCAGGCTGTCGGTAGGTTGGAGCAGGCGAGGGGGTTGGGACGTAAGAATGCTCCGAGTGTGGTCGAGAGGACTGTGAATAGGGTGTCGTGCGTGGGACGGGACGGGAAGGGGGCGGGGGTTCGTAAGCATATCGGTCGTCCGCCGCTTGAAGCCGCTGACGCGGATCGGGAGCTTTCTTAGATGGCCGGAGCTGTTTGCCCTCGTAAGCTGCCGAAGGAGGTGGTTGGTTAGTCCCACTTGGCCCTCCACGATCGATTTGCGAAAGGTCGTGAATGAACGATTTTGGCGTATAAATACACGTCGAACCTGCAACCAAATGACAGAATGAATCAGATCGAAGGAACGCAGTAGTCAAGATGTAGGTGCTCGCCGACCTATGATGACGTCTTTTGAGTGCGCCTCAGAGACAGAATAAGCCGATCTTATCTCAGAGTGCGTCATTCCTCCAGCTATAAACACAATCATTCGCTGTCTGACTTCGTTGGTCACTTTTGATTTCGGTTTCTGCCAACTCGGCTTCGCACTACGTAATGACGTCGGCGCTCCAAGATTTGCGGCCAACCCCGCACCATTTGCCTTCGCATTAGCCGACATAGGGGACTCTCCCATGTAGGGAAAGACGGTCTGGTCCAATTTGCTGGCAACAGCATCCTAGATTGAGCAGTAAGGTGAAATTTGAAGAAGGGGATAAAAGAAATCATTGCGATCAATCCACCGCTTCATGAAATTTTGTTTTCGAGACAATCTTCAGCACGACTACCTCGAGCATCAATTTTACTAGAGGTCGGTACCTAGAAATGTCGTAATCATTCTCGTCCAAGGGTTGCTTGAACAACTGTTTCCGTCGTTTTCCCGAATCTTTAGCCACATTGGCACCCAGATGAACCAAATTGTTAACTGCGTCCATTTCGTGTAAGCCTAATCTGGCATGTTGATAGAGTCTACGCCTATCCTCGTCGGGAACTCCATCCCTGTATAGTACGTAAAGCGCGATGATACGAAGCTTATCGATTGTACTATTCAAATTTTAGGCAAATGAGTTAATTGAGAAATGTCTCAGAAACCAAGTCAAGAGTTGAATGCAAACCTAACAGCGCGATCGTCCAGCAGAGGCACCATTTCCTCAACAATTGATTTAGGCGTTTTGCCTTCGGCCGTCATTCCTGTCGAACAAGACTGTTCAACAGATGCAGCCAGGGGCAACTGTTTCTTCTCAAAGAGCTCCATACACGTCTCAGCCATACTTAAATGCAATGAAAGCTTCATTCATCATTCATTTCCATCCCCCCCAAAAATGCAGGCAGAAAAAGAGTTGATTTGTTTGTCAGATCGCTCTAGTACTAGTACTACAGATGTTTCAAGTGATGCGCAATTACCTTTTCTTTGCTCTCTTTGAGATGTGGCAGACTGGCCAACATATCCTTCATGTCGTTAAGACTGCTCCCACTGGTGAGATGACCATGTTCAGTGGCGTACGCCTTAAAGTCATGAATCAATTTGTCGAGGGCGTCTTTCATATGCATATGCCGGACCTCGACCCAAACCTTGTCATCATCTGACAGTGTCACTTCTTTTTCTTCCCACTCGCCCGATTGATCTTTGAACGTGTATCTGTGAGAAGATGATCGAGTCAGTATTGAACCCCAAAACATGAAAAGGAATCCACCTCAATTGGTGATAGACTTACATGTATTGATTGTCTTTGATATCAAGTAGATCATTGCACATGGCTTGGTAGGTGAACTCATGCAATAGGGGCGCATTAAGATCCATAGCACGTTCAGTAATAAACATTGTCCCTCGAGGCCGCGGAGGATCTGAGGGAGGCTGTGGTTGAGAGAGATCAGGCAACCGTATCATGTGACATTACCTGCAGGATGGATTTCAGAGAATTTGATATTTATAAAGGTTGCAAAACTTACCGGAAAATCTTCATTGGTTTGACAGTAATCCTCTAAATCTTTCTGTAAGCATGAAGCTAGCCTTTTACAAAGATGTTCTTTAGCCGCTGCTGCTGGTCCAAGAGGTGGGGTAGAAGGATTATAATATCGTATATAAGGTTTCTCGCCCAATGTGGCAAGAAGATTGACCAGCTAAGAAACGAAAGTAGACGGTAAGGAAGAGCTCAGTTGGAAAATGTGATGGTAGTATATGGGATGGAAGCATGGTTTTACCGATTTGCTGATCCAACCAATCTCGGACTCCCAAGCTGCAACTGCGTCCTGTACTGACCGCTCAGGTGGACCATAGAGCGTGAAAAGACTACGAGGGTTGGGAGGACGGAGAGTGTAGACTTGAGGTTCCTCAGGCCAGATGTTGGTGAAAAGCTCGACTAGTTGGCGGAGATAGTCGGAAGCGGGAGATGCAGTCAAGTCGTGGACGAAGGCATCATCAAGTGCTGGGGACGAGAGAGAAATGAATTAATCTGTATGTCTGTGCAAGAGTGCAAGTGGGTGTGGATCGATAAATTCCAAACACACACCATCTATGAAGAAGAGGTGCGCTCCAGCATATTTAGGACCGGTAGATGATGGTGTCGCTCCCTTTCGACTGGATGCAGGTGCGGGAGAGAAATCACATATGATTCGATTGACGTTTTTAGACGTGGGAGCAAGGATATAAATTGCTTCGAGATTAGGCGAGGGTTGCCTGGGAGCCTCGATGGAGTCGATTTCTGTTGGAATAAATCAGAAATGATAAGCATTTCCACTGGGATCAGATGAATTGAAGACAAAGAACGATATTGAAGTGGTATGTCGTACGTTGAACGCCAAGTTCGAGGATCTCAAAGGTTTTCAGGACGCCTTCGATGAGATTCTTGGAATGTTTATCGACCACTAAAATCTTCCAGTGTCCATTAGTAGGTTTTACGGACTGTATGGTGTCGAGATAACCTGCAAGAGATGGTGTTGGTACAATGACAACTAGAAGTTCAATATGATAAGTTTACTCAGATTAATGACTTACGTTTCCTGAGAAGCTCGATTAATGAAAATGGCATGACTCTGAATCGATTGTTCGGATAGATTATAAGATAGCCTTGAATCCTGAACCCGATCAATCGGAGTTGTTTTCGTGAGTTGGTGGGTTGACTTGTGGATTGGTTTCTTGGTCAACTTGGGGTTGACGGCTTAATGTTATGTGACCTGTAACGTTTTTTCCGGACAAAAAGGTTGTCAGTATCAGCTTTGACAGACTAAACTCAACCTCGTTAAATCCGGCCTTAAACTTCGAAGGAAGTACTTATTTTGATACTTCACACTTGACTTGTTCTGAGCGGTTTGGTCGATCCACCAGGCACTTTGCAGTATTCCAATGTCAAGCACAAGGCCCCAGGACTCAAGAGGCTCCTATGAAGTATTTCATAAAGATTAACTCCCCAAAAAATATACTTGTGACTCACTTTTTTTTTTTCAATTGTTTTCGGTCCAACATTCCACCCTAACAATAAGCAGTTTTAGTAAGAAAACAACTCGTTTAACTAAGACAGGCTTTATCTGAAGGTCTGAAGGTAGTCAAATGTACTCCCACAAACAGCTATCCAGTGTGGTGAAAGAGGGTGATAATAGAAGAACACAAAAAGAAACTTTCAAAACAAACAAGGCAAGAAGCATAAGCATTTAACACTAATTGAGATAGGAGTGTAAGTGTGGGAAATACCATAGGCCATGGGTAACCTCCACTATCCAGAATCATGTCCATTTGAAAAGTTCTTGACTGTGTGAGGAAAAGAGTGGATCATTAATATTGGCTTGGATCTGCTCTTTTGTTCAAAAGCACGGGTCTAGCTTTTTGGTGCCCTTGTTTCAACCTACCTGTGTAAACCCTCAGTCTGAGCTTGGTGAGCATTGATCAAAAATTATTAGGTGATGTAAACTGAGCCGCTCAAGTTCTAAAAAATATCTGGAAAAGCTCAGGATTGGCTTAAGCGGGAAAGCAAGGACACAGCTTTCATGGCTTTGCTCCTTTAACTATCATCAAAATTTCCTTGATTGAATAAAAGGATCCAAAAACTCCTTGAGAGGATTTTACCTTAAAACCTGTGTCTGAGGCAGAGATCTGCGTTTTTCATGGCTTCAAAAGAGTAATTACCATCCCAGGACTACTCACCTTTGAGAATTTCTGGCAACCTCAGTGGCAATGAAAAGAAACAAAACCTTCATTTCCCTGCTCTTGTTGTAAAAGGTTGGGGTATCAATTCAGCTCAAGATTGACAGATGAGATGTGAGTTGAAAATTGTGTTGATCAATTTGTATTGCACATCAAGCAAGCATTCATTCATGCTCACCAGCTCAGCCTAGTTCAGCTCAACCTATGGTCAGTCCTGCAGTATGAGTACCATGAAGGTTTCCATATGAATCACAAACCAATCTGAAAAAAACTGGGGACAATAATCTCCCTCAGGTAGTCAAGAGGCTATCAGATGGTCATGGTACAATACAAACTGTATGTTATAGGAAGCAATTTGATGAGATCTGTGGCAAGCAGTTGAGAAAAAAAAAAATCAAGTGTTCCAACAGCAGTTTTCAAGGGAACTTGTTGATTCTATGGACCTCTGTGTTCCTGGCAGATTTCAGGAAAGACACAAACAAGAGTATCAGGATAGCAATTATGTGTGGTTAGTTTGGGACCCTCGAGAGCGTTATAGAATACATTACTGCCTAAAATGGGGACCTGTGCAGTTAGACATCTGGACACTTGAGAGAATAGGGCTGATCTGGTGGTGACTGTCTTGGTCAAGTATATTTGTTAGATGTGGCCTGATGTGACTGAGCTTCACCATTTCTATCACCGTTGATCCTTCCAGTGCGGTTGAACGCGGGACGGTGTTATCATTGATCATTGACACTGAGCCTCACTGAGCTGAGCCTCACTAAAGTTGTCCAACCTCTGCCGAGCCCTTCAATTCTTCACACAAATCAACATGAGTGCTCGAGATGTTACAATGCCCATGATTCCAGCAGTTTGATCAAGTCTGTGAACTTGAGCTGAACAGCCCACGAATCAACAACGGACTCGAATCTGCTCTTTCCGATTTCCTGGGAGGTTGGCGGTGTGACTTTCTTTCCCATTCCCGGGAAGGTTGGCGGTGTGACTTTCTTTCCGATTTCTAGGGAGGTTGGCGATGCTTGACTCTGCGTGCATACCCATACACACCCCGCTTAATATAAGAGTCAACTTTTTCAAATTCGACTCCAACCGGCTCGACGTCGGGCAAAGGTTGATGACATGTGATAAATTTATAGCTATTGACAGAACTATAGAGTAAAAGAAAAAAAATCTCCATTGAGACGGCATCAAATTGTCCACTAATTTCTGAATTTCTCACTGTCCACTATTTTTTTTTTGCATCTTCACATCGGTCTGTTTCTCCTTAGAAATCTTTCTTTACCTCGTTTGTACACAATCTCCTTAAAATCAAAAGTGCTACTCCCGTGAACACATCACAATCGGCCACCAAGATTTAGTACCTCTTAGTTCTCACTCTTCGTCTTACTTTAGTCCCAGTATCACGCCTGGATCGACTTCGTGGTAGTAGTAGTACGGGGAGATCTTCCAAGGGGGCTCATCTGCCGCCCAATCCATCTCCCAAAATTTGGTTTTTACAAGCCATTTAGGCGTAAAAGCGCAGCCGACCATATCCCGAAGACGCTCAAGCTTGAGGACAGTGTTAATCACTAGAGTAAGCATTTTGAAGAAACTTCAAGTTTTGCTCCCCAATTCTTTGGTTCTAAATGCATCTGATATATGGCTTCATTCAATTTGAAGTTTCATTTTTGACTTCTTGAATCAAGCGGCCGCACTGATCGAGGAGATATCACGAGGTCAGTTTCTGACTTGCCTACCACTACTTAACTCAGCACCAGGTTTGGCGGTCTGAAACAAAGTAAGAGTGGACGTCGTATGTTGCGCGGGCAGATGTTCTCGATTGGCTATGTACCCGTGAGGGGTAGAACACATGACTCACAAATGCTCCTTTCCATGCTTCTTGTGATGCGTTTTCAGCATCTTTGTCTCAGGATGTTGGATCACTCCGATTGGAACACAGAGGAAGTTATACAGCTCTCTGGGTACGTTCCCTGCATCGCACAACCTTTCCTTGACCAGTCTTTGCAATCATTGCATCTTATAGACGGCTAATTGACTAACTGGTTAATATTATAGAAGTAACACTCCCACCAATATCAGGAATGTGCAACATTTTTATTCACTAGACATTGAGAGAAAACGAGGCATTCCAGACTACCCAGGTGAAGTTGATTGTGTTGGGATGCCATTTTACACTTCCACTTAAGGCTCGGTCCAACTGTGTCCTCAGACGGAGTAAAAAAAGAAAGAAAAAAAAAAGAAAAAAAAAAAAAAGACACGACTGATACATTTTTCTTCTCCCTTGTCATATGATCTGAATGACCAAAATGTCTGATCCAATCCCTATCAACCAATCATAACAGTGGGATGCGTCCCTACCTTTCACAGAACTGTTTCACTCGAAGAGTTACAAATATCACAGAGACCCACAATGTCAACTTACACCGATGACGAAATTCCAAAGGCCGAACCTTCCAAATCCTCAATAGCTCACTCTTTCCAATCACTCCTTGGTAAACCCAAATCTCCTGGATTGAACCTCAAAACGACTTCTCCTCCGAGGAATTTAAATATTCTCAGTGGTCAAAAACAATCAGGCAGTTTTTCCAATATCTTGAACCAGTACGGGCAAAGTTCGGCCAGCAACAACAACAAGTCTTTTCTTTCACCGGATCAAATCTCATCGCAACACTTTAAAGAGTCGCCTTATATTCGTGTCAAAAAAACTTCAATCTTTCAAACGTTAATGAGAGTAGTCTTACGACGTGAACCTCATAAAACCAAAGATCCTTTTCAGAACAAAAACACGTTTGAAAACTCCCACACCGGTCTTGATACAAAATGTGAATGTAAGTAGTACGAAAGCATTCCAAGGGAACTCAAAATTCCTCTCCTTATGACTCGAATCTAAACATATAATTTAATTCATGTCTCTGCCTTTTTTTTTCCCCCCCATTTGATTCGTAATCTGAACCACAGCACACAATACATTTTCTAGAGATAGTGTTTTTGACCCTTTCGCTGCTTCAGTCTCAAAAGTATATTTACATGATGGTAAATCTGACCGCTCTGGAGTTCGGTCAACTTTTGGCGCCATGTAAAGTCATTATCAAAGTTGAGAGCCGAATATCTTTTAAAAGTAAGTTACCAGATCCTCATTCTGTGCAATTAATCACCCAAGTATCCTGATCCACGCTTGAATGTTGTTTCATTCTAGTCAGTACGCTAGCACTGCAATAGTCATCTACGTTCAAAAAAACATTATCTTTTTCATGTTTGTCTAATGCAAAACTTTTGCGGTCCTTTGATCTTGATGTTTAAAAAGACTGTTTACTTCCTATCTTCCTTTCTTACACACTCTCTCTCTTTAATCTCTACTCTCCTTCCTCACACCCGTATCCGTGGCCTTTGCTCATGTGGATGAACTCTGTTAGAGTTTGAAATTAGCTGGACTTTGAATGCACTTGGCTTAACATTTATGACTCTCGCATAGCGACTTTTACGATCATTCACTCAGGGGTACTACACGCACAATATCATTGCAAAGCTTCGAAAAGCTGTATTGGTGAAGGGGTGTAATGATGAAAGAAAACCATACCGAATAGGAGCCATAGAAAAAAAATCAAGAAAGCGTGAGACTTGGGTTGTGCGCGACGGGAGGCTAGAGTGCCTGACTCATATAATGCTCTCCCCATTGGCTTTTGAAAGTAGAACAGTCCTTCTACCCAGTAAAAGCTTGTGTACCGGGCATCTTGTTCTTCTACTTCATTCACCATCTGAAATGTTACGAGTGGTCAGACGCTCTAGTTCAAAGTAGTAAACTCATCCATGTCAAATGAATCCCAGAGGACTGGACTAAAATAACGAAAGTTGTAACAAACAAGAGGTACGCTGAGCAAAAATCTGCATTTACATAAATTAATTGACTTACCTCCGACGCATGAGTCCCCTGAAGAAAGGAAACCACCCGTCTCAAAGTCAGCCTCAAGGATGAAAATCAGATAAATAGTGGTACGTAAGGATAGATATACCTTGCTATGGAGCTATATATGTCTTTTGAGGGTTCAGGACTTCGCTTCAGATTGGTGTGTTCACTGGAAAAATTAAATTAAATTAAATTTCCAAGACAATAAGTCTCATCAGCCACACGCTCGAATTATTATAAATAAATAAAAATCTCTCTCTCCAAATTCGTACGTTGGATCTTTGCTGAAACGAGGTATAACACCTCCCATAGCGGTAGAAGCTGATTTTTTTTTTTTTTTTTAAAAAAAAAAAGGAAAGATCAGTGCCAGCCGTAAGTTATTTGAGTGAAAAAAGGGGGCATACCAATAAGTAAAAGAAGAAAGTATTTAATCATGAGGTTATCGGAAGTTGATCTAAAGGATAAAGGTTTGTCTAGAATTTTCTCTTTCGGATCTGAGGTTTTGAATTTTTTGTTTTGTTTTGCTTCACGCTTCAGGAAAGTTACTGGTGATGTATCCAATATGTTGTGGTAGGGTGTGACGAAGCGATGATGAGTGCAAAAAAAAAAAAAAGAAGTCTACGACTTGGCGATTACATTTATATATAAGGCGCTGCTTAGACTCCAACCGGAGCTCAGTTCACATGACACTCGCCGGTTCTCTCATCCTCCTTCTACTTGGTAACTAATGAGCAACTCTCCTCGGATGAATATCTTGATCACCTCGTTTCCTCGATTCCGGGGCCAATGAAAGGCTAGAGACCTCCATAGACCCTTGTCAACTCTATCCAACGATGCTTTGTGAGTTGCATTCATCATTTGTAAACTCGGGCCTTACTTACCAGCATGGTTTTGTCGGTTGCCAAAGTTCCAAAGAGACCTCGGATAGGAAGCCTCCAACAAACAACAACCGAGGCTTCCATCCGAACCTTTGTTTGGCTGTGAACAAAGGCTCGAATGAAAAACCCGGATGCCTCGGATCCGAGCTTTTTCGGGGGAGTCCTCGGAGCTTTTAGTCCTCGACAAACCTGCTGGCAGCATGTACATTTAGACATCTATAAATTGGGCCACAAAGCATTGCACAAGTGCTCGTAAAGGACCGCAACATGACTCACTTTTGTTTTTGCACCTACTTTGTACCATTTTGCTTGTGGGTCATACTTTTTGGTTTTCCGATCTTCTAAATTGTTTGAAAAATAATTGATCTTTCTGCTGGTCAACAACAAAAAGACACACCAGGAGCGCATTAAGGTGATCAGATGGCCTGCAGGCAATATCAGGCAAAACCACCAAAGTGATAAAAAAATGGTTGGATTGCACACGATGCCAAAGGGATGCCAAGGAAGAATTGAGTAAAAACAATGCGGAGATATAAGCTGGTAGGGTGGCTAGAGCTAATGAAGGTACAAGTTATGCGCGATCTTTCAGCTAGGAGAAGCGCGACCACGGGGTTTATTCTTCCTCTGTCCAACGTTCTGCCAAAGGACCTACAACTGGTAGCAGTTTCCGTATAAGCATTCCAGCATCAAAATATGCCTGATATCTGAGTGAATTCCAAATGAGAATCCAACGTAGGATAAAGTCATCTAAATCAGAAAACACGCCCCTTTTTCCAAACAAGGTTCAAAGCTTGAACAGGACTGACCCTAACCATCCATACAAACAAAAATCTATCAGGAGGAGAAACACCTGCAAGAAATGACTCGAGAGAAAAAGCAGGTGTAGAAAGGCGAGCGGTAGGGCAAGTAGTAGTGACTGATAGGCGTGGATTCGTACAAAATCATTCCGGATCTCAATCATTAAAATGATGATCGCCATCGGTGGAGTGCAGTACGCCAACGCTGAAAGGAGGTCCACCCGCCACCTGCCATCATACCATACCATCGCTTCAGCAATCCAAGGATATAGAAATTAAGGGGTTAGGCTGGGGACCTCACCCAAACCGCGTTTCGTAAGCTTCTGGGTTGGGATAGATTCGACCACTGGGCTCTCCTCTACCTCCGGGAGATTGAAACGCGTCTGAGTCTCTTTGTCTGGGAGAGCCCGATTCGAATCCAGGTTGCACTCGAGATGAGCTGGGACTTGGGCCTGTGACATGGGCTTGGTGAGGTGAGTAAGATGTAGGGTGTGTGGGGTCGATAGCGCTTCCACCCTTTTGGTAGGAGTTCCAGGCGTTGGGTTCATGGGCATCATTAGGTGCTTTGTTGACCCATGGTTGAGATGAGCTTGAGGCTGGTTCGCCCTGAGGTTTGCGAGGATGTTTGGATGTTCCTTGTCGGTGCTCATCAGGAGGCGGTGCATAGGGTGCAAAGTTCATGGTCGCTCCGAAGTGGGGGTGATTGCAGGTGGATTCAAGGGTTCGACCCGAGGTTTGGACGGCGGAGAGGATGGCAGCTGGCTATAGTAGTCACTCTGATGGGTGAGTGGGACAGAGCTTGGTACTTAAGTAAGGTGGAGTCTGGCTGTTTTACTTAATGGTAGGCGTGGATGGCGGTGGACGAAAGCAAAAACTCGGCAAGAGGTTGCATTCAAACCTAGCCACACTTTCAGCAACTCCTGGCCCAAATTATTTACACAGGTTGTCTGCAGACCCTATACAAGAGTATATATACTGCGTCCAAAAAGCCACCTAGTGAAAGAGTTGGCTGCCTCACTGGTAAATCCTTGGTCGTTCCCCCTCCGAGAATTGGTGCAAATAGCGGCCCGCCAGTGACTGCGAGTGAGATGAGAGAGGGGTTTCAGAAATAGAGTCGGAGGAAGGTATCAGGACTAATGTAGAACTGAGATTTGAACGCATCATGATGGTTGGTCGTCATAGGTGACTAATCTAATGACCTGCTCCTGGGTGGATTGTTTCAGATATTTTCCTTTGTGGGTGAAATTGAGTTGACTCAATTATAACACCATATGTCTTGTCTTGTCTGGTAGCTGTATTTTTGCAATTGAGCCAAAATGTAGACTTACTTGGTATTGAGCTTACTAGGAATGTCCCAGGGTCCCGGACAAGTGCATCATTCAAATAAAATGTCTCAAGGGTGGAGTATCCTGAGGCACATGTATAGATTCAATGCAGCAATTTTTTATAAATCTCAATTTCATTTGAAAGTTGTTACAAAACACCTGTTTTGGGGATACCATTGGGCATTCAATTTCAAACATGACATTACAATTTGCAGGACTTTTTTTTTTGAAAATTACATCCTAGGGATTTGAGGAACCCACCTTTTTTTTGAGCAAACATTTCATTGGTAGGAAAGGAAGAATCAAAAAATTGATTTATACTGGATGGGAAAGTGATAGAGTGCTATATGTACCATAAAGTACATTGAGCATGCATGAATCATATGTCTGAGGCTGTTGATAATTTAGACATCTATGTTGATTTTGATTTTGATTTTGCAACACGATCTGAGGATGGAGGTGTTTTGTACTGTTTGGCTTGTGGTGTTGGGGTTATTGACTGCATGGCAAGCTGTTCCTAGTTATTCTTGTTGATAGTGATCCAAACACCCAGTTTGAATCACTCAATGTTCAGTTTGATTTTGAGGATTTTGGTCAAGTTCATACACCCTGTTTGAATCATCCAATACCCAGTTTAATCCAGGCATTATAACATAGTATTCTGGTTTTTTAGACTGGTTTTTTTTTCAACAATGTCATCTTATTTCCTATAAGAGTGATGATAGTTCAGACTATGATTATGCCAAAAGAAACAGCATCCTAAAGAAGAGTTAGACCAATCCCTGTTGTTCACAAATGGTTACGGTGTGCTCTATGGGGTTTAACCCATTGCCAATTTGATTGGTTTGAGCATAGAATTTCAACCTGCTTTTTTTTTTTT
>KI576242.1:6087-18442 GCA_000500245.1 Cronartium ribicola 11-2
AACTTATTCCCAAATTAGAAAAAGAGAAACCCCCAACTCAAGTCACATGTGACTTATACCATACCTCATGAATCAAGTGCTTGTAACTTGTTTTCATTTATTCCCAGCTAATCCTGAAGGTCTTGACAATTGTGTATGACACAATACTGTGTGTACCAACAGATTCTGGTGCCTCATTCAGTGGTGCTGAAGATAATAGACACAGAACAAGCAAGTATTTCAGTGATTTGCTTGATTCAGACCCTCCACACCAATGAGTAGCTCAACTGTCAAGGCCTGAAGTTTAACATTTTTCTCTTGGATGCTGTCATCAAAGTTGTTACCAAATGGTGCCATCAAAGCCAAGGTGGTGGAAGTGCTGGAGAAAGGTGATTTCCTGCATTTGACTGCATAAAGCAAGTTTCACAGGCGACTTTTTAGGTGGAACTGATAGATCTGCCTCACCTGGTCTTCCAGGTATAGGTGGCAGAGGAAATGGTAGTTCATTTTAATTTGGTAAAAATAGTGATGGGGCCAGAGGCTTGCATGGACCTTCTGAGGATTGTGGCATACCCGGGGCCTGATTTGAAATTTCTTTAAAAGGTAAACATATCAGCCATTTAATTTCTTAATTAACTTCATATCCAGATATCAAACTTCAAGGCCTCAAGCAACTTTTTTTTTCTTGTTGAAGACATACATCACTTCCAAAAAAAAAAATTGTTGGACAGCTTCATCTAACCACACAAAAGATGTGAGTGTCCAACACAAATAGGATATCAACCATGTCTTGCATAATATTATAATTGCATTAGACTGTTATATCCAATGTGTTGTTGGATGTGATGTTCAATCTAAATTTTTTGGAAACAGATGTTTTGTAATGTTGACAAATCCCATTGCTAGAAACAACTTACCAGGTGGAGCCAATACATTTGGGCCTCCCAGCATGTTAGGAAATGGTGGTAGGGTAGCTGGCTTTTCATTGCTGTGGGGGGAATGGAGCTGGGCCTGATGGCTTGCTTTTGAGGTCTTCATTATTTTCCTTGGATTCTTCAAATTTTGGAGGCCCGGCTGGTGGCTGATTTGGAAGATCTTAATGCCTCAAATCAAAATCAAAACCAATATTTTTGTCATGTCAATTTTATTGCTATTGGATATTATTGATATAAAATGCTCAAGTATGAAAAATTATCTGGAATCTTTGGGTACTGTGTGCCCTTTGAAACAATGGGAGGAGGACTTGGTGGGAAGCTGCTTTCTGGGGCTGTGTGTGGTTGTCCAAATACCAAACATACCATGCAGCTTTGTAATCAGAAATAAATTAGTTGAATTGACCACTGGTTGACTCTTCCTCACCTGCTGGGTTTGTGAATGGCTTTTTGTTTCCTCCTGGGGGTGTGGGGAGGACAGGAAGTGATGGCTTGAATCCAGGAAGAGAAGCTATACCATAATGATTGTTTTAGCAATGAATTTGAACACTTTGTCTTTGTATAAAATTGAGCAACTTTAGAATTTACCTTGGGGAAGTTTAAAGGGTGGGATATTTGGTTTGTTTGGGCTTGGTGGCCTAGGAAGACCTGGAATTCTGGGTGGTCCACCTAAATCCACATAATAATCCATACATAAATCTCTAGAGCAAAGTCTGGTGAATAGCACAGTAGAGTAAAATATGGGCCCTGTTCCTTGCCATGCACCATAACACTACTTCATAGCTCAGTCAAAATGCTCTGTGGAGTGAGCTTGATCTTGTCTCAAGCATCATACATATTGCCTGACTAAGATAACTCTTTGGTGGGAGATAGAATTTAAAAAAACTTTTTTTTTCTATAAAAGACTTACTAGGTGGGACCAGTTCCTCTGAGCCTTCTGTACTAGGAAAAGGTGGGGTAATACTGGGCTTTTCATTGCTGTCTGTAGGTATTGGGTTTGGTGCTGAAAGTTTTCCATTGTTATCTGTAGGGCTTACAGGGCTTTTTGGTGTCCCTTCTTGTGTATTTGTAAGGCCTGTAGTAACACCTTGTTCAAAATTCAAGTATGTCAATGAAATTTTAACCACAAAAACTACACCAGCTATTGCCAAATGAAATTCTGCTTTGAAAACATGTAATCCTTATATTCAATGATATAAGTATAATCTTGGTGGAAAACACTTACTTTGAGGAAAGGCACCTTTTGTGTCTCCTGGACTTTTGGGAAGGGGAGGAAGCCCTTGTTGACCTTTGGCGTTCTGGGGTAGTGGTGGAATTCCTTGAGGCTTGTTTCCTACTGGAGGAGACAATTCACTTTGAGTTGGGGTGCTCCCAGGGCCTAGAACCAATGGGCCCCTGATGGGATTTCAGTTTCTGGGGGTTTTGTTTCACCATCTACATTATATGTATCAAGCCAATTGATTAAGTCAAGAATGGATTTTGTCAACCATGGATTTTGAGCCCAATTTCTGACCTTTGGGAACCTTAGCCGGCTTTTCAGGCATCTCTGGAGGAATACTTGGTGGCAGAGAAGGTGGTGTTGTGGGTGGGCTTGGTTTTTCAGATGGTGGTGTTTGTGGGCTTGATTGTTGAGGGGGTGAGCTTGCTTGTTCAGATGGGGATGCTGGTGGGCTTGGTTGTTGAGGGGGTGGTGTTGCTGGTTGACTGTTATCTGAGGAATTTTCTTCTACAGGGTTTTCTTTGAATGAAACATGTCATTGGAGGAAAAATGAACAAGATTACACACATTTTTCTAAGATGATTTAGTTCTTTAATGCTGATGATTGCTTACCTGGTACTGGAAAAGTTGTGGGAGGTGGCTACATTTTGTCACACAAAGAAGCATTCCCATCAAATTAGACAATATCTATTCTTTCTGATGTTTGAGCACAAGGTAATTCAATGACAAAAATTACTGTAGGAAATTTTCCTCCCCCTGGACCATGTTTACCATTGTTGCCTTTTTTTTTTGGTTTAGAGTTGAAAGGTGGTTTTGGGTTATTGTTACCTCCCCCATTTGGCTTATGGTTTCCTCCTCCAAATGGGTTATTGTTGCCTCCTCCACCATGTGGTTTATGGCTGCCTCCTCCAAATGGACTATGGTCTCCTCCTCCATTTGGCTTAGGGTTGCCTCCTCCAAATGGATTTTTGTTGACTCCCCCAAATGGCTTGGTACCTCCTCCATTTGGCTTATTACTACCACCACCACCATTTTTTTGTGGCTTACCCTGCTTTGAAAATCCCCCTCCTTTTTCACATGTACAGAAGCAAGGCGCTCTGCGATGTAATTTATGGTTTTTATCTAAGATTGATGAGTTTTGGTTTATGCTGTCATCTGATATCACGCCGTTCTTGATGACTCCATCCTTTTGATTTTTAAATGTTCCAGTAAGTAAAAGCGGTCAACCGCAAGGGTCAGAACGATATACTTTGAGCCTTTAAGTGAGATAAACATGGTTTTATGAGCCGACCATGTGTAACTGATCCCACGACCACTGGTGTTCAACATCATGATGATGGTCTGGGTCCTCTTTAGCTAAGGTGGCTTTTCATGGCAAAAAGCACAATCTTTCATAAATCAGTACTGTTTGGGAAGATTGACCACCATGGTTTAAGTTTTCCGACTCACAGGTAAGTATCAATGTGCTCTTTTGAGTCCGGATGAATACCAGATTTGGAATGAATGTGAACTTGGTCAACAAAGGATCCCTACATAAGAAGTTGCCAGAAATTCAGCCTTTCCTTTTGCTAAAAAAACAATTACGCGGTCGCATTTATTTCTCCCAGATCAAACAAAATCGAAGAGCTTGAATAGATCGACTTGGTGCTATGAACATTGATAGTAGTAATACGTTCAATTAAGAAACTACCATCAAGTCACATGCTGTACATACTTCGCCACGATCACATTTGCCTAGGATGGCGGCATCCGAGGGATATAAAACGACTGCGCTGATAACTTGTAGTCTAAATATTTAGCTTACCAATTTAACAGCTTGCGACCCAAGATTCTCATTCACTTCAACTTGATGATAAGGTACAAGTTTTTCAACACTACTAGACAGAAGGGTTTTTTTTTCCAACGTATAAAACAGCAGCACGGATTAGATCAAGCACATTTTCATGATCCAACTTTGTTGAAGAAGGCTTAAGCCAACTTCACTATCAATAAAGGGGAATTCAGTACAACTCACTCTGAAGCCGATACGGTGATTAAGTTTGCCATTGAGATGAGGGTGACCAGCATCCATGTCTCATGAACACTCATCATGATCCAACAGCCACTTGGGGTTCGGTTTGGTGTTATACACGTGTAAGATGGATGGAACCAGTTGCAACCAATTTTTCATGAGAGACCCCCCAAAAACTGCGGCCGGGGAATCAGGAAAAAACAGCAAATGATGAGTGAAAAAGAGAGGACTTTAAGATTTTCAATGGGTAGATGTGTGAGAAGCAAAACACGATGTACTTTTATGACGGTGGGCTCTAGGTAAGAGACGTACCAAGGCTGCTCAAGTTCGTAGGGCGCGTCAGAAACCCCTTAGTCCGGTTTTGAGATATCAAAAACGATGGAATTCAACGTCGAAGAGAGTCTGTACATGTTGGTATGTCAGGATTTATGTGTCTAGCCATGAAGGACAGCGTTTGACCAACCTTTCAATCTTGCGTGAAGGTGTGAAAGATATCGCGCGGGTTTTGTTAAGAAGACAGGAATTGGGGCTAAGTAAGAAGAGATTGGAGATGAAATCTGTGTGAGGTGATCCACAGACTGGTCTGTGATTGAGGAAGCGACTAGGTAGTCTGTCAAAACCAAGATTTGAACGAGAATGTTAATAAGTATGTGAACGAAGAGTTCGTAGTTAGTTCTTGGACGTAAAATAAAGACGTGTAGCTTCTCTTTGAAACGGTCAAACTAAAAGGTTTAAATGGCTCTGCTTAATTTGACAGCTCTGTGTGAAGTTAGACCCTCAAATCATGAGCAATGAAGCACTTAGCGACTGTGATTGTTTGAACCCCCACCTCACAAGAATAGCCTGTGGGTGTTTTGGGGGCAAAGACGGATTGAAGAGAAGTGGAAGTATGCTAAGAGGTGAAAGTATGTGTTGGATGTGGTAGGAATTATTATGAATGAGCGAGCCAGCACTCAAACTAGTTTTCAGGTAAAAATGCGTGACCAGAAGTCTTAAAGGAAGTATGAAACTGGATGCAATCGTTGATGGTAGAAGTGAAGGTGTAAGGAACAGTTTCGAAGAGGAGAAATCCACGATTGGCTGACGAGATATGTAAGTGGGACTTGGGGCTTGCACCCTCGTGAGATGAAGATTGGCGCACCGAGAACTCATACGGGGGGAGGGCCCCTCCGGGTGGCTAGGAGCAAACTGATTAACCCAGTCCCTCGCTGGCTCTCATCACACGGCTGGAACGTCAAAGCATCCAACCTTTTGGGGCACGGTGACGATTCCGAGGATAGAGATGTCCCGAGGAAAACTGTTGCACGTTGCAGTTCAGTTTCAGTAGGGCAACAGGTCTTGACAGATCTTGATCAGACGGCTCTCTGAGCCACTGTTCAATCATGACCAGAAAAGCCAACCCCCATAAAACCTGACCGAACGTGCCAAAAGTTATCTGGGCACAGTCTGTGGCGCGCAACCAGAAAGTCAAGCTAAACCCTATAGACGCAATTGTAATCCGGGATGCTTTGAAAGGTGGCGCTTTGAGCCACGCCTGCTCCAAATCAGTCAAGACCTGTTGCCTCACTGAAACCGAAGTCAACCCAAATGTTGCTCGTGCCTGCCTGCGGTTGCTCGGGGTCGTCTAGGCACGAGGGACTTGCACCTTGAATGACATGTTTTGCGTGGATGGTGAACCAAAAGACCGTCGTTATCAATTTCCACCCTCCAAGGGAAAAATTGGCACAAGAAGTAGATAAAAAGGCATGTGAGAAAGTCTGAGAACAGGGTTACCTGTAGGGTTACAAACGAAATAGTTAAGTAAGGGTATTGGGCTCAGGGTCTAATCTTGATCTGGGGTCGGGTGAAAAGAAAGTGACAATGACTAGGATAGGAATATAAGAATCAACATGAATCATAAGGTGAGGATTTAAAAATAAAGATTAGAACTCACCGTCTTCTTTTCGCAGATGGGAAAAGAAGACAGTTGGGGGAAAGGAGAGTCTTTTGTATGTGGGATGTTTGGGGTGAAACATGTACAAGCATATTCTCGTGTTGAGGATATGTTAGTGTCGATTGAATCTCAACAGCATGCTTTGGAGAAAATACTTACAATGAACCTATGCCCTCTTATCTTGTGCACAACAATATGTAGTCCAATGTACTTGGAAATTTCATCTTTGTCCTGATCCAGGGTTGTAAGTGATGTTTGAGTTCAGAACCACGGTAAAAAAAAAAAAAGCTTTTGATTGACCTTGGGCAGGTTGGGATCAAAAAACAAGAGACTCACACTATGTTTTTGTTAGCTGTGCCTTCCTTGGACTTCTCTTTGTTGGTAGGGTGTACTCCTTCTTCAAGTTCTTGAAGGCAATTGACATCATCAGATTCTACACATTCACATGGTCACCAATCTTGCCTTCCAACACTGAGAAGCCAAAATTCCCTCGGGCACACGAGAGACTTTCTTGAGGTGGGGAGCCTGCCGGTCTTAATACCCAGTTACTAGTCTTCAAAAGACTTGTTTTCATTGCCGGTAGATTAGGCCCAACCAAAGGCACTACCAACTCTTTTGCGTCAAACCACGTGACACAACAAGGCATCAAACTTATTTGACCTAAAAAACTGATGAGTTTGTGATACCATGTAGTATATTGATTTATCTATCTCAAGACAAAGTCATCTTTACATCTGAATATTGCGGACTATATATCAATTGTTTGTTCCGTTCTTTCTTACTTGATCCAATTCAAGTCTTGGTAATAAAACAAAGCATTCTTTTATTCATTCAACAATTTTTTGATGAAAATTACAAGTTGAGGATTGAGCTAGTAGATTTAATCCCATCAAATATACAAGTTCCATCTAGTGGTATATATTGATGTGAGATTAATTTGATTGATTCTTGTGCTACAATACCACCAACTAGTGCCGCAATCTGTGGTAACTCGGAACCACCGGCTCGCGTGCTACGCCAAAAGAAGAAGAAAGGAGCTCTGAGTAACGAAGGAGCAAAAAATATAGTAATTGACATGATCACTTACATCTCACCAAGCGCGTCTGTGAGAGGTTTTGGAAGCCCTTCATCAGCAAAAGAATTTGTTGGGCCAAGGGAGGTGATGAAATCGGCAACGAGACTCTCAAGTTGGGCTTTATCTGTCATCGACTCAGTTGCGATCGAGCCTGGGTGACGGTGATGGAGTTGACGGAATCGAGCGGCGGCACGTAGAGCTGTGTACCAGCAAGCGGGTGTCGGCTCTGTACTGGATTCAGTCCCAGCTTCAGCTTCCAGTAATGAAACTACTCCAAAAGAAGGATTTGAACTCGTCAACGTAACAACAGGCAAGTAGATATAGAGAAAAAAGAAGCACTCACTAAGCCCGTTGGGACCCGCGCGCTCTTGCGCCAAAGATCGTCCACGAATGAGCTTAAGAAAGCCAGCATGTTTGACGAAAGTCTGAACAGCTTGCTCAGACAGCGCGTCAGGGTTCAAGGACTGATGGAGGTTCAGAAATTTACGAAGGATGACAGCAAAAGCTTGAAGATCCTCTTGTGCTTTTTGTCGGTAAATCGTTTGGAGCATTATGTAGCTCGTCGTATCGGCTTTCATGTCTGGTAACGCGCCAGTGAGTGGAAGATGGTCATGGTTTTGAACAAACTCGCGTAGAGTGCGAACTAGGATCCAGAAAGGGGTTGAAGCGGGGGAAATTGTTGTACAAGATGGATCGAGAAAGAGGGCCTGGATTGAGCTAGGGACCTATGCGTAGAATAAATGAACACAAGAGAGGCGTGAGTCCGGGTAGGGTTAGAACGGTAAGTGGTGGATCAAACCGACCACTGTCGGTTTGCAAGCTTTCCAGATCATCCCCACGGCCTCGTCAAAATTATCTTCGTCCGCATTCCGTTTCTCGGCCATGATCATCTTCCTGAGCTCAGCCCGTTCTGCAGAAGTGTGCGGCAGTTTACCGCCATGCTATGTTAGCAATCGCCTGGTGATCAGTAACTGATAACAAATGAAAGCGCAAGCACAGGTGATAAGGCAGAGGGATGCGAACGCGAGCCTGAATACTTACAGTAGACTTGAAGAGTTCGAGAAAATGAATGATGATAACTACCGCAGGTACGTGAGTGTGCTCGTGGCTGTCCATGGACTGGAAGTCGAATGATCGGACAAAGCCGAGCAAGGCAGGGAATGGGCAATCGAGCCGAAGGTCAACAAAAGAGTCAGGATGTGTCTCCACCACTATCTCGCACACGCCCATAAGCGTCCGGAAAGCGATCCGAAGAAGTCCAAAGGTTAGCGTGAGTTGTTCGGCCAGATTGAATCGGTTACAACCACTAACGTCCAAGCTCCTTCACCTGAACCCTGATCGATCCCACAAATCCACACGTCTGAACGAGAATGAGGGGTAGATTGTGAGCCCAACAGATCTCTGCCAACTCCGCTTCCGCGTTCTCTTCGAGTCCGACTCCTATTAAGAGTGAAGCAGACTGAAAAGTGATCTGGTCGAGTCCAAGCTTGAGATGGTTCACGAGCTCGGCTGAGATCGCATTCGGGCTAACGTCAGGATTGAGCTCAGCCACCAACCTAGAAACTTCCTCCGCTCTATTCTTCCCCAAGCTAGTTTCTTCGAGGAAAAAATTATGACCTAGATCAGGTTCGGAGACTGATTGAGAATCAAAGAGCGTGAATGATCCAACGCCGGGTAAGACGAGGTTTTTAAGGATTTGAGCAGAGGTAGCGGTAGCTGGGCCGATAAGGAGTGAGGCGCGTTCTAGGGAAGCTTGTCCGCTGGATGCCCATAGCCTTGAAAAATAAAGTAGCGAAGTGTGAGGGCTTTTATGGTTCGGGTCCGAGAGGGAGCACAGGTCTTTTGGAAAGTAGAAACGGCTTGAGAGGTCTGGTAGCCTACCTCAGTTGGCGATCATAACTAAAAATAAGACAGCCAAAATGAGAGACTCATCAGTTGCCACTGGCGTTGACTCATCATCAACCCTCGATTATTGGAGCAGACAGTCTTACCGTTGAGTTTTAGCGTCAGGCCTGATCAAGAATGGTGTGTAAGGTATAGGCGCGGTCAATGAAATCGATCAGATTCGGTGAAACCAACCCCGCGTTAGAAAATCGAGCACGCACCGATCACGACTTGAGACTGAGATGACGGGCGCGAGGTCCTCGAGGGCAGTCAAATTCTCGGCCATGATGCTCTAATTACCAAACCAAACTAAAAGAGAGGGGCGGAGAGTGTGAGGGTGAGGGCGACCGATCGGATCGGATCGGTACCGGAGCAGGAGGTCGAGTTGAGATTTTTGATTTTTCTGAAGAAAACCCACATCTCACTTGACTCTTGTCTCCTCTTCTTTCTTCTCTCTCAACCACGCCATCGTACGAGGTCTTATTTACAGAGAATTCTATGGATCCATTGACCAACACTACCCGACCTTTGTCGGACGCTACGCTCACGGTTCGGATCATCAAATCCTTCAAATTTAGAACTTGCAAGAACCTTGTACTCCCTCACCTTAATCTTGAGACCATGACTGTTGAAGAACTACTCCAGACGTGTAGGCAGCGTGAGTCTGAATTTTCTTAGGTGTTCGAAAATTGAACTTGTCCTATTTTATTCGATCAACCTTAATCTGATCAATCCAGAAAAAAAAAAAAAAACAGATATTGCCACTCAACCAGGCTGGAAACCATATCAAAACGTATCTTTAGGTTCGTCACTTCTATTATTTTTATAAGAAGAACATGATATCTATGGGTGTGCTCATATCTGGCACTTGAGCCCAATACTGCAAGTATATCTTCTATATAGCAGAATGATTATCATGACTGACAAAAAACACATGACTGATTTGAAATTGATTATCCTCTTCCTCTGTTAAAATCTCTGAAACAAACAAACAGATACTTTCAAACTGTATACAAAGGCCCACGGTGCAAAGGTGAACTTGACCAACTAACCAAAAACTAATTCATTCACTTTTAACAGGGATTTCAAAGCATTGACTAAACACTGATCACGACTTTTCTTTTAATACTCTTTAGACAACTAACCTAATCATCAACCTTGATCATGAAGATTGGATTTTAGAAGATAAATCAGCTAAACTCAAAGACGTGGGACTTGGTAAGTTTCAAGCCGATGTTTTTGATTTTGAAAACATGTTGTCAAGCTCTGACACCTGGTCATTTTTTTCATTGTCTTTTACTTCTCATTCTATATTTTTAAACCTTTTTATCCCTAAAATTTAAAGAGCATGAGTCTGAAGTTAGCTTATTCAATAGAACTGATTATGAAAATTTTAAACTTAATCCTGAGCAAAGTTGGTAAATCGGATAATAGAATGGTACATATAGTGCATGGTTTTGAGAATATCTTGTTGTTTTTTATGTTTTTTTTTTTTGTTAATGGGTCAGTAAAAAGAAACATTTCATTGATCATCATACTGTGGATCAATATCATTGTTTATATGCTCATATGCTTCTTATTCCTCACATTCATCATCAGCTCATAAGAAATATTTGAGTTGGTGTCCTTGATGATCCATCCACTGGGAGCATTAAGTGATTTCTACTGATGGAAAAGTGCATTTTCCCTTTCATTTGATACAATTTCCACATGTGGAAATCACTTGATGCTGGCAGTGATCATCATGTCTCCAAAACCCAAGTTTTGGCGGTGGTATTGGTTTCTCAATACCTGGAGTTGAGCCTGGTATTATGCAAATTTGCTTTGCCCATAAAAGAACCAATCCAAAACTTGAAAAGATCATGAACTCTACAACATGAACACATTTTTTGTGAGATAATCACCCCCATTGGGTATGTGAAGTGGTACAAAGCACCTGACAAAGGTTCTCAGGGGGAGGCTTCTTTATGGATACCCACCTGGCTGTTTCAGGTTGAGTGTGAAGCTAAAATGAGCTTCAGACTCTGAAAAAAATGGGTGCATGGAGCAGTACAAAGCACCTGACAGAAGTCTTCAGGGGGAGGCTTCTTTACAACAACTCACCTGGCTATTTCAGACTAAGTATGAAGCTGAAATGAGCTTCAGGCTCTGGGAAAAAAACCATAAGAGTCTGTACTGGTAGCACCAGGGACAGACTACAGGTAGGTGACCTCTTTGAGAGGGGGTTTATGAGACTCTAGTTGAATTATAAGGGTACTCCCTTGGTAGAGTGCCCCGTCTTATAGCTAGGAAAACAGTTATCTGTAAGAGCCCAGACTCTGATAATACAGGCTTCAGCTGAAGGAAAAAGCACTTTGCTCTCTCCTGTATTGGTGTTCTTTGTCTCAAACCCTTGGAAAGTCTTCTCAGTCAAAGATCCTGGAGTAAAAGATCAACCAGACCTTACACTGTGCCCATCTGGAAGTCCCCCAAAGCTGGGGGCTCTGGAGAGTACAAAGGAATACCCTTGTACCCTCAAAGGCCTCCAATGTCAAGGGCTCCCTCAATGGGCACAGTGTTATGATAGGGGTTCCTTTGACCTTTCTTTTACCTACACCTGTTGAACCTGGCACTAAGAAGATACTTACATAACAATGTCTCTGTTCACTCTATGGGACTGTTTTGGAGTCCTCAGGGCTGACAGGGATGTTTTTCTCTCAGACAAGGTGAAATTCAATGAATTTGGATCTTTGTACGCCTAGGTCAAAACTTGTTTGTCTTGCATTCATTCTTTATGTGGTGAATTAACATATCTATTGTCATGTCAGGGAGTGGCTTCTATCAGGCCACTTCCTGGCTAGAATTCAAGTCTACACTTGGTACACCCAAGTGTAGACTTTAGTTAGATGGCCTCTTACTAGAGGGTTTTGAGAGGACTGGTCTTTCTAGACTGGGTTAATAGTCAGAGAGAGCTATAGTTGAGCACTGCAACTTCCTAGCTCCAATCCCTGTATTTAAGCAGGTGCTTCTTATTTCTGCTATTAGGTGATTTATCTTTACCTTTGTGAGTCCTCACTGACCAAGGGTCTACAAGACACTAAGGTTTACCAACCTGGGTGATGACCTTACTTTAGTACACCTATTACCCTTTGCACTTCTTGAGCAGATGACTTAGTTATAAGTATCCTCAAGTATTGTGCTATTGGGTTTTCTATGTCAGCCTGCCAACAGAGGGTAGTGGCTAACAGACAAAAGATTACATGTAGATTACATATGTAATAGAATATATTACATATGTAACTAAATGTAGAACAGAGTGTACATATAAATCAGATATGGTAGT
>AWVX01053284.1:0-17801 GCA_000500245.1 Cronartium ribicola 11-2
ACAGTGCCAGGTGCTGCACATTTGATTCCACTGTGTGTGCAAGTGGATTATGATTACATACCAAAACATGTGATGAGTTTAAACATCATAAAACAAAGCAACACAGTTGGTGACAGACATGGAAACACAAAAACATGAATGCTTCAACAAGTTACAATGAAGCACAATATTTTTGGTACACAAGTCATCTGATACTGAGGTGATACTTACATAAGCATAACAGGATGAAAGAATAACATAGAATTGTCCATGAGAAAAGAATGGATTTTCTAGAAAAACTGAAACTCTTTCAAAAGTTCTCAATCTATTCTGGTATGTGCTTCAATCTATCCTGGTATGTGCTTCATTTGGATACAGATTTAAATTTAAACTGCCCATCAGGCTAAGAGCTTACATATATTGTTTGATTAATATGGTTATCATTATCATCATCACTCCTTGGTCTTGGTGGCGGAGGATGGGGAGAGGTGGTCAAAAAATGAGTTTTCAGATGCTGATCAAAAAAAATGGAGGCAGGAATATGCATCCAAAAAGGGTGAATCTTCTGACAGCATATGCTTTAATTTATGGGTGATCAAGCCATTTGATAATGAGTGTCAGCTGTATGCTCTGAAACTTTTGTTAAGGTAGGAAACTCTGGCCAAAAGCTTTCCTCATCACATCTCAATTATGCCAGAGAACTCCAGATAAGTTTTGGAAGAAAAAAAAAACACATCCATGCATAATAATAGTGATATACATGATCTCAATTTTGTACCCTTCCTTTGTTATTCTTCATGCATCATTGTCCCTCTTGCTAGCTTTTCCCATCCATTTTCAAAATTGTCAGCTGATTGGTCCAATTCAACCACTCAGCATTCCTCCTAAAACTAAATCCAGGTAGCTCTGTTCTGACTATTTTCAACAGCCAGGCACATTTCTCTAGCCTTCAGAGGAGGAATTCCAACAAGATCTTCTTACCAAACCCCCTTCAAAAATTTGCTCAAGATGGCATATCTTTGCATGTCACCTGAAGCTTACAGAGCGGGGGTGCACAAAGACACCTGGGTGAAATAAAGTGACTATTTTTTCCACTTAATCTTCCATAATTAGTGGATTGTGAAATGTTGTTCTTTACTTTTTTTTTTCCTTTGGCACATTCTTCATTGGCCATTTTAGGTGACTCTGTCAAGTTGTAGGTGGTTTGAAATGCTTTGGAATTCTGAAAGTGGCCAATTTTGAACAATGATGCCACTCAATTGTATGTTCAAGTGAAACTCTGACGACAGGCCTCTAAGTAAACCAAGTCAGGATATTCTGCAATATCCCAATATGACAGTTGGCCACTCAAGGTTCTGGAACCCTATTGTTTATCAGTGACCACCAAACAACTGGGTAGGTTGAACAATTGCTTAAAGCTATGCAAAATCACACTCCAAAATTTTCCACTAGTCAAAATCTTATTGGAAGTAAGCTATCTCAAGTCTCACAAGGTTTTCAAATAAGTTGTACCAAACCAACACCTAGCGTGAGCTTGGCTGAAGTGAATCAGCCATGCTATCAGCTGAGCTGGAGGTGTTTCTAGCGTAGCTGGTTTGAGGTTGGCACTTTGCGCGTTGCCCACAGCTTGCAAAGGGGGATACACAAACAGACTTGGTGTATTACAAGTAAATAAATTAGCCCTTCCAATTGGTCTTCCATCATTTTTGGGGCCCGAAATATTGTAAGAGTCTTGGTTGAAATGCCTCAAAAGCACTTATTTCTAATTTTACTACATGGATCTGCGATCCCTCTCCAACCACTGTATCCGATTAGAACTTTCTATTGCCTACCATGTATAATTTTCCAATTACATATCCATTGCATCTTGTGTTGCTTGACTAAACATAGGCTTCCAGTTGGCTACAGCTACAAGCATCAGCGGAGTCAGCCAGGTCTCCAACACTCACCAAAAATTTACAAAAGCTTCCATAATCCTTCATCTCCAAAATTTCCCCATCATACTCCAGCCAGGTCCACCTCCAGATGTGTGACTATGACACCTTCCTAATTTGCTTTAGAGGCCTGTCCCACACTCTACCCATTCCTACTGCACTCTCCTTTTTTTTTATTTTTTTTTATTTTTTTGGAATGCGGAATTTTGGATTGTTTTCTTCATTGGCTATTTCAGTGACTCTGTAAAGCTGCAGACACTGTATTTGAACCTCCAAAATTTTGAAATGGATTAAATTTGAAGCCAAATTATAGTTCTCTCCAAGTGCAACTTTGAATAGAGCCTTCGGCATCACCCAGCTGCTTATACCGAGTGATCTTTTGCTATAGAGATAGAACATTTGCCAACTCGATTTCAAAATCGGTTTGGCCGAATTTCCAGCGGCACGGCACCCAGATGTCTGAATTTGACAAGCTGACTGAGTTTGACTGGCTTGACGTTGGGGTAGGGAATTTGATAAATGCAATATATCAATACTTCCATGTGGGAAAGGAAATCGATAAGAAATTGAAAACCGAGCCTAAGCGGACTTGCTCCGAATGGAAGCTCCCTGACCACAAAGCGACCAGTCCTTAGCACATTTTCAAGGTTTCCCGCCAAAAATTCAACTGGGTTGACTGAGATTCTTGGGAAGCTGTCTCTTTGAGGACCGCCCTTCGTTGGCCAGCAAGCCTGAATAAGGCGTGTCGACTTCTCGAGCGCACCTCAAAAGGACTTTTCCTCATCCTATCATAATTAATATCAATATACAATCTTTTTTCTAAATCGCTCAGCATGCGTCCGGTACCAGTTTTCCTGATCGTAGCTCTTGCAGGTACTCTAGACTTTTGCTCCTCGGTTCTGTGTATCTTCACTCTTGGGTCACCGCATATGGCTGATCCCTTAATGGTTTCTCCCATCTTTCTTAGCCCAATTGTTAATTGAAGTTGGCGGCGCGAATTTAACCTATTGTGTCGAGCATCACAAAAGTGATAAACTCGACCAATTCAACAAACTCGAAGATTGCAAAGACTTTTGTAAAAAGCAACCGCAAGATTGTCAAACGTATTGTGCTCAACACGCCCACGACAATGAATGGCCTTGCAAAAGCGAAACTTCCTCGAAGGAAAATGCTACCTCCAAACCTAACAAGTACGATATGCACATTTTTATCGCTTCGAGCTTGTTCCTTGTCCGGTTCCTCGGCACCAAGGCTAACTTTTCCTCTGATTGATGCCCATCGTCCGACGTCTTCCTCAGTGCAACTCAAGGCACGCCGCAGAACGGTGTAAACCCCGGTCAGACAACCACTCCATCAGCCAACAACTTGTACGTTAATTACCTTGCTGCAGCTCGCCATCTTCCAGCTGTCTATTGATCAGATATCGCCGCCCTGATATCACCGACTTCCATTATGAATCACGGGTTTTTCTTCGATTAGGTCGCTGCCGCTTACATCGCAATCTGCTCCACCGTACTCTGACACCATCCCACAACCGGGGTACCGCGGTAGTGGTATAGCCCCACAGTACATAGATTCTAGTCTAGCCAACCAATACCACGATGGTGGTAATCCGAGCAGACTTGTCTCGGGTTCTGTTCCCTCGCCAGGCCGAAACAAGAAGGATCCTCCGGACCACATCCTTGGAAATGACGGAGACTCGAGGAATCTTGTCGCAAACATCCTCCCTGGTGTTGTTGCAGGAAACCTTGTCGGAAACATCGTCACTGGTACCACAGGTCTCTTAAATAATATAGGAAATATTTTGGAAGGAATTAACATCGGTCGTTAGCCTACCTCGGCCTCTTAATTCATTCTGAGATGGCCCGGTTGGTTGAATTGATGGACAATGTTGCTACTTGGATATTTCACAACATTGTTTAAAGTCATTCCATCATCAATCTTCCAAATAATACTCATGTAAGATATGTTAGAAGTTCTTTTCAATTCCCTGTCACACCTGTGATAGGAACCAAACCTAGAAATATTATTTTTATATTCATTCTAAACCTTGTATCCCTCGGCCATATACTGACAGACACACCACCACTGGAAGAGAACTCCTCATCAATCCTTTTAATTTGATTGATCAGGTGAGCTCTTCGAGCAGTGTGCGTGAAGAAGAGTTTGTGGTACTCATACCAGAGCTTCCTGCTGTCTGTCAGGTGAGTCCTTTATCATAATTTCATTTCTTAATCTTTTTCCTTTTCTTTCATAAGATCATATATCAATACTCCAAAAATTGCGGACTGGATCTTATAGATATTTATTCTTATTTTAGAGGCATGTTTTAATTTCCTGAGATCAAAGCTCATCAGTCTTTTTAAGTTGATTGATCAGATGAGCTCTTCAAGCAGTGTGCGTGAAGCAGAGTTTGTGGTACTCATACCAGAACTTCCTGCTGTCTACCAAGTGAGCTCTTTGAGCAGTGTGCGTGAAGCAGAGTTCGTAGTACTCATACCAGAACTTCCTGCTGTCTGTCAAGATGTGTTTCGACGTGGTCACTTATCTTGGACCTTTATTGTTGATAGGAAAACAGGGTCGGGAGGAGAAGAAATGTTGTGGCTTCTCCAGGCTTTCTATTCTTATTCTTTTTAGGAAGATACGGTTGAGAGGGTTGGTAGCGTAACTTGATATTATTCTTCATAGTATATACAGTATGCAAATCGTCACGCAAATAGTCTCAGATCTGTGGAAACCCCAACATTTTCTATTTTAGATGCACGACTCATACACAATCACTTTCTCAAGTGAGGTCTTCCAAAAAGGTTACTCATGAACCTAGGGGCATATTCATCCAATTGGTGAGGTCAGAGAATCCGCAGCCAAACTCGCATTGTGCGGATTCCCAATCAGGGCTCCGGACCTGATTTTCAGATTTCGGGGGTCAAAAAAACTGTTTGTGCACAGTGAAGCACTCAAATCCACAGGAAAACCTTGGTTAAGTGATTTGAGTATGCTTGCACTCATTTGTCTCTACCAATTACTGTCAATCAAGGGAAGGCACTCCTTCAACTCATCATGGATCCATCCCTGCTCACCGGCTTTCTCAACAACTTTTTCAACAACGTTGTTGAAGAAGATGGGGCCGCCGCGGGAGCGGCTGCTCACTGGTATAACTCGGCAGACTTGAAATGTCAGGAGAAAGCTTCTTTTAGGCTACCACCTGGCTAGGGAAGGATGGATTCTAAGGCAATTTATTGCCTTAGGTTCCTTGGAGAAACAACTAAGAGTCTACACTTGTGCCCCAAGTGTAGACTACAGTTAGTTGACCTCTGAAAAGAGGGTTTAGTTTATCAAATGAAGACTTCTCAAATTCCTCAGGGTGTATTCCCTGGAGAACAACATGTCTTGTAGTTGGGCTAACAATTACCTGCAGAGTTTCAATCCTGAATATAGTTTAGTGAGGATGATTAATCCTCCACTAGCTCCTTTTCTATATCCCAGCTCTGTTGATGTAACATGTCTGTGACATCTGTGTCATGCTCAAACACTAGTGTCTCATGTGGATGTTCCTCTCAGTATATTTTCCTTTCTCATGTCTCACCATCCTTTGTGTCTCTAAGCTTCTTTTCTCTCAATGTCTGAGTTAGTGAGGACCACATGTATGACTGAACCTGAGCTGGTAGCCACAAATATGTGTATATAAGAAGTCTTTTCTCTCTGTGTTATTTTGCATCATTCATTAATCAAATCAATCAATCAGCAAATGATAAGATAATATATGCAGGACTTCAAGTCCTTTCTAGTATCTGCAGTCTCATGACTGTGTCATCGAAGTCCTCTCACAGGCACTTGTAACCCTTCAGAAAGCTCTTAGTTTCTCTACTCCTTGGTGAGTCTTCTAGACACCAAGGGATCCTAGAGTGAGATGGCTAATCTCCACTTAACAATGGTTAGGACTTCTAGTACTAACACCTAATGAGCTTAACACTATTGAGCAGATATGTTCTATAGAAGAGCTCCTCAATATATGTGTAATTGCTCTGGTTGGGTGGTTGTGGTAAAATTTAGGAGAAGGTTCTTATTCTTGGTCAGGAGACAAGGGTTTATATACCCTTCAGGTTACCTTCTTTACACTTTTAGGATGTAGGTTGACCTGTGGTTCTAGTCTATGCTATTACAAGGTTACACAGGTCAGCTTGTGGTTGTGTACTTGAGTAACAAGGCCTGCTATGTGGCTCTTGTCATAAGTATTTTATGCTTATGACTCTTGAAAATGAGCCTGAAGTGAAGCTTCACATTTTTTATTTTTTTTTGTGTGGTTTTGTATTACATGACACACCAAGTGAAAGACCTGTGTACAACCCAGTTTGATCACTGTATCAAGACTAATCATAGTGTATGGACAGAGGTTTGTAAAGTAAAGTAAGAATCCATGTGTACAATATTTAGGAGAAGAACCCAACAATTTTGAGACAACTCGAACAGGCACTATGTAAGTAGAATAAAATGATAACCAGGAAAGGTTATAAGAGGATACATTTAAATTCCTATTCATCTTCTGGTAAATCTGAGCATAAGTTTTCAAATCTGCCTGTGTCTAAAATGTATTGGGCTAAATATGGAAAGATCTTTGGGTCGTCCAATATGGCATCAGCACTGTAAGTGTTTGTTCAAAGCTTTTCCATTTTTACTTTCGATCTAAATATTTTTTGCTGGTTTCAGTATTTTTGGCAGTAGATTAAAAAGTGTGATACTGTTTCCGGGACACCACAGTATTTATGAAGCTTCACATTATGACATTAACATTACATATGTGTTACACTATGTATTCTATATGTAATACTTATGTTACACTCTGTGTTCTCATATGTACACTATGTATTACATTTTGTTACACATGATTATTGTATGTAATCATGTGTTACATCAGTCTGTGGGACTTCTGTGCAGTCCTCAGGACTGACATGAAAGATCCCCAGGAAAAGCAAGATTGTCAACAGATTTTGCAACAGTGTCAGCTTGCCCATGCCATCCTTCACCAACAGTATTTTGTAGAAAACCATACATACACCAACAAAAGGTTCCGGAGACATTAACAGGTCAATCGAGTGATAGTTGAACATCTTCTGAAGAATATCCAGAAATACAGCCACTATTGGCTTCAGAAATATAATGCAGCCAAGCAACTTGGTCTTTCACCTCACCAGAAGAGAACATTAGCTATGTGAAAAATGGTTGCCAGAAATCCAGCTGATGGCCAAGATGGGTACATACAGATTGGTGGATCAGCAGCAATCAGATGCCTGGAAACCTTTTGGGAAGATGTGGCTCATTTGTATAAAGAAAAATACCTATGCTTTCTGAGCTGCATGTTCATTGTCATCTGCTTCCTGAATCCTACACATGTCTGTCACACACCTGTGAAACTTGTATGTCTCTTTTCCTAGATTTCTCCCTGAAGCACATGGAAGGTTTCTCTTTCTTCTCATCCTTCCATCATCTCAATCACCCACAATAACACTCACTCTGTTCACTTATTGTGTGTGCTTGGATTGCTTCAGGCCTGATAATCTCATTAATGCCAACCAACTGTAGATGCTACTCAGAAGCTACTTGACAAGGCTTGTAAGCGTGGGCTTCCAGGAAGATTAGGTTTAGTTAATTGTACTCATTGGGAGTAGAAGAACTGCCCAAATATGTGGCATAATCAATATTGAGGGAAGGAGAAGGTCCTGAACATGGGTTCGGAGGTAGTTTGATTATACAATACTTGGATTTGGCATGCGTTCTTTGGCCTTCCAGGGACACAACAATATCAGTATTCTCAATTGCTCTCCGCTCTTCCATGATCTGATGGAAGGGAAAGCTCCTGAGGTGGATTCCACTGTGAACGGAAATGTTTGTAAGCAGGGGTACTTCTTAGCAGATTAAATGTATCCTGTGTTGGAGTCTTGTTTAGTGTGCGCTGTGAAATATCCAGATACTTGTAGTGTGTGATGTTTGTAGTGTTCTCTCTGTTCTTTGTAGCCTCTGGGACAGTGACACGGAAGAAGTTCTCCTCATCAAACTTCTTCCTGTTCCTTTCTCTGACTCAGTGGGGTGACCAATATTGATCACTTCACCTTGTCACTGTCCCAGGTAAGGTGTTGTTCTCTTCTCTGAAATCTTATTGAACTTCTTCCTGTTCCTTTCTCTGACTCAGTGTAGTGAATTGTAAAACTTCAATCAAAAGTGTGCCCAATGGAACTCAAAACCCAAAGATGAAGTCACTCCTTATCCTTCATTCTCACAGTGCTGTAAGGACTTTGTGCCTCGAAGTCCTTCACTGAGTTCAACTCACATCTGCTCTCACAAAACCCAGGAGTAGACTAGAACCAACTGTTCATTTCTAGCTCCAGTATGGGTCAGTCCAAAACCAATGGAGAAACCAACAAAGAACCCAAACCAACATCAGAAGGAAATCTCCACAAGACAACATGGATAAAAGGACAATCTTACCTAGCTCCAGTACAGGTCAGTGAGGGAAAGACCCGAGTGGAGCTAGGGACAACAAATATAGGTATTGTGTACTATGTACTAATGTCAGTGTAATCCCATAGGGAAATCCCATGTGAGGGAAACCCTTACAAGTGCCCTATAATTTTCTGGCACAACTCTCTCTAGTTCTTTTCAAAAATTCAGGAAGCCTTACAAAAAGACATTGAACAAACCCTTGTAATATTATTTTCATGGTCCAGTATTCCTAACTGAAGTGTGCACCTCTGGAAGGAGGCCAATTTGCAGACAATTGTGTATTTTGCAGTTCTTTGGCACAATATGTGTCAGGGGGTGGCTTCTGTAAAGCCACCCATTTAGCTTTGTGAGGTGGAAGGTGAGGCTGAGCTAGGCTACAGACTCTAGGAAACAAACATGAAAAGTCTGTACTGGTACCACCAAATACAGACTACATTTAGTTGACCCCTTAAGAGGGGATTTATGAGACTCTATTTGATTCACAAGGGTCCTACCTTGGTAGAGTGCCTTGTTTTATACCTGGGAAAACAGTTATCTACAACAGCCAAACTCTGAGAAATACAGGCTTAGCTGAAGGTGACAGCTCTTGCTCCTTCCTGTATTGGTGTTCTTTGTCTCTAACCCTTGGTATGTCTTCACACTCAAGGGGTCCTAGAGGGGAAGGTCAAACAGACTTTAGCAGAGGGATGTTATGATCTTCCTTTTACTTACACCTGTTGAACCTGGCACTAGCGAGCAGATACTCATTTATAAGTGCTCCTCAATGTTGTGCTAGTGGTTCTTGGTTTAGTGTTGGTGGTAAAAGGTGAGGAGAGAGGAAAAACTCCTGGGAAAGAGAGAGGGGTTGATAGACTCTACAAGATACCTCCTCCTCACTCTTAGGATATGGTCTGACTTGTGGTCCAGCCCATGCTACTACAGGGACACATGGGCTAACCTGTGGTTGTTTACTCTATTGAAAGGGCCTGTTTAGTCGGCTTCCATCATAAGTCTATTATGCTTATCACTTTTGAAACTGAGCATGAGGTGAAGTTTCATATATTATACTATTAGTACATATGTGCTACCTATGTAATCTATATGTAATACATATGTTACACATGATTACTATATGTAATCATGTCTCTGCTCAATCTATGGGACTGCTGTGCAGTCCTCAGGGCTGATACCTCTTAACCATTGTAATATAAAATACAGGTTTACACCTTGTACATCTTTTAAAAAATGTAGAAAAATTAAAAAGCCTTCCTACCAAGCACTACCATGTTCCCTGATTGTTTTTTTTTTTTTTTTTTGGTTTATGCTGCCTTTTTTACTTCATCTATCACCCAAAACAATGCACCAGAATGTGTGCTTTTTATTGCATTTACCTTTCACAAATCCCAAAATCAGTATTGTATTTCTCATTAAGACAAAATTAATCCAAAAAATCTGAAAAAAAAAAAAATCTCAGCACTTGGATCACACTGAAGAAACTACTGTGAGTTTTTGGCTATTTTGTGTGCCTCTCCTTGTGGTGCAATCAAGTTTATTTATCAGTAACCCAACAGCTCATGTCCTGGTTCACCTTAAAGTTGGATAAGATGTGCAAAAGAGGCTGAGATCAATTTCAAAAAAAAAAAAAAAAAAAAATCAGAAGAAAATGTTTGGGCACCTACCCTGATTTTTTTTTGATTTTTTTTTTTGGTTTTTTTTGGTTTTTTTTGTGTAAAGTTTAGGTCTGGAAATGTAGCACACAATTATATTTTTGACATCACAAGGGGAAATACTTCAATTGATACTTTAGAGACTGGGGTTACTGAATAAGTTTGAAAAAAATCTAGAAAATGTTTGATAACATCAAGGAGCCATATCGAGCCCATTATGTTTTTTCCAGATTTTTTGTGGAACATGAAACAAGGTGGTTCATTGCAGAACTCTCAAATTTCATGTAACCCTGGTTTTCCGCTAGGAATAGGTGAGAATATTTGTAGTCACACCACTTCTAACCTCACTACCAAGTGACCAATTGTTCATCTAAGTTTAGCACATCTTATTGTGCTGGTTCCAGCACATCAGGCTTTGAAGTGGTACAATACAGTGAAATTCCACTCCAAGGAGGCACTGACTCATTAACTTGTAATAAGTCCAATGAGGTACAAGGACTCTTGCATAGCTATCTGAGTCAGTTTGGTCTATGATGCCTGTGCTCAAACCAGCACAAGGGCACGTGCATGGCCTTGAAAATGGCCTGGTGGCTTGGAAGTGAGGTTGCAAGAGGTGTGGGACCTCCAAATTGGACCTTGAAAAACTGGGGTAGGTGAATCTTGCTGGTCCCGGGCAAAGAAGGGGGTACAAGCCCTAAGTCCCTCTCTTGTGAGCTTGCTCATTCCTAGGAGAGAGGGACTTGGTTGAGTTTCTTGTTTCTAGGAGAGAGGAACTTAGTTAAGTGGAGTTGCACATAGTCAATTTGTGGCAGCAAATGTCATGCATAACTAGCCTCACCACTTCTTGATGTACTTCTACTGAGGCTAGATAACAAACCTATAAGCAGACAAAAATAAGTCAAGTAAAAAAAAAGGTGATAATCTTCCATCTCGGTGATGAATGTTATGAGATAAGAAAATCATAAATCAGTACTCGAGAGCCTTAAGTGTTTGATCCGAGCAGAGTATGTGAAAGTCATAGATGGCAAATCGTCCTACAAAGCTTGACCGTGTAGATACAACCAAGCTACATTGATAATATTACCATGAGGAGTTTGGGAACAACGAATAGCTGTGATGTGAAAGCCTTCAGCTGATTACTGAACAGGTGTCATGAAGGCATCGTATACGGTGATTAAGAGTCATGAATGAGGGACGCTATGTAGATACACTTCTTTTCTGTCGGCCAACAAGGACAAGAATGAATTTCATAACTGCTTGATAAGCTGCAAGCGTTCATCAAGTTCAGTCCATCTGACTTCATCCTCGAATGCCACTTTTGATTTGCTTAAGAAACTACGCAAGATACTTTTACTTTGCCACTTCCAATTGAGTTCCTGTTGATCTTCCACCGAAAGATTAGGCGCAAATTTTTCAAGTTTGTTGATCGTCCGCTCTACAATCTCGCTCGCAACTTTCCATGTGTCTAAGTTAGTGGTCCAAGAATCGACTTCTTGTGAGACTCCGACTCTATAGGCATTGAGCTGATGTTCTAGACTGGTTTTGTACTCATTTATACAGAGACATAACTCAGACATTGACTCCCACACTCTGTAATCATTCGAACATTTGATTAGAATGATTCGATTCATTACCTCACTCAAGCGCTCATAAATCTTCGAGTTCGTCAGGCGTTCGTTTGAAATTTGCTTCTTTGAGGCGATTGCCACCTCTACCAACTTATCCAAAACTGAATGATCAAGTCCTTCCTGTCCTCGTATTTCGACAACTCTACCGAATGCCCGGATCGCTTCCGTGTACTCTGCAATACTGATACCGACAATCATGTAGTTTGTCCACATTCGCCAGGAGTCGTACGATAGTTTAACGGCTTGCTGGAGCGCTTGGAAAGCTGACATGGGTCGGGATAGTACGAGTGGCATTATCGGATCGTCCGAGAAGTCTTCGTCAGATGCATCCGGCTGACCATTGGATGTGGGGGTAGGTCGTGAAGAGGAGTTCTCTTCAACAGTGGCTTGCTTGAGATAGACAGTGGCCAAGTTATTCCAAGCTTCAGCATCCTCATCATCCAGAATGATACACCGCCTGAATCCAATCTCTGCCTCCGCCCAATCTTCTAATCTCATTGCAGCACAACCATAGATAAACCAAGTTCTGATAAACAATGGGTTGATCTTGAGGGCCACCGAGAGGTATTCTTTTGTTTTGAGATAATCTCCTTTCGAGAAGTGATATGCGCCCAGGGATCGCATCGCCCGACTTGAAGTATGTTCACTAACATCCCATGCTGTCTGCCAATGTGCAGGATCGCACTCCAATTCACCGAGTAAGCACCACAACTTCCCAAGTCGCTTCCCGTCTTGACTTGTCCGCGTCTTAGACATCATCACATCTGATTCTACCTTGTGACCGGCGATAAGATCTTTCACTAACTGTACACCGATCGGTTTCGAGTCAAGCTTAAGATGACATTGTACAACGTCTTCCCACATTTCTAGTCTTTCAAAGATTTCCATCGCACTTCGAATTACCCCAAGTCCTACCAATTTTCGACCGAGTTCACGTTCGAGCTCCCATTTCGAAGGTAAACCAAGTCCCCATGTCCACCTTACTCTCTCCCTCGCTGAAGATTGATCAACTGGGTCATTCTCAGCGTCTTTGGTAAGTTGATCAACCAAAGCTTGTAACTGAAGTAGTCCACGTTCCACTGTACGACTACGATGAGCTTCGAGTCGACTTCGAATCAAAAGAGCCATACTGTGAACCGACCAATTTGATACATTCTCTAAAACCCTTTCAATGAAAGGGGCCATCTGTGCCTTTGTAAGGCCATGTGAAGGAGATGTGTTTTTGATTGAGAGAGATAAGGCGAGTAAGATCGATTGATCTAACGGATGTAATTTCGGCTGGTTGTGGGGGTTGATTGGCAAAGATGTTGATGAGGTAGTTGAAGTGAACTGAGTTTTTTCTAGCAAGGTATCGTCATTGAGGGCAAGAGTGATAGGTGCTCCCGGCGGGGCTGTGGTTGTCGAAGGCGTGGACTCGGAGGAAGTAGATTCAGGGAGATCATGTGTATCGCTAGTCAGGGGTGTCCTCGTTCGGCCTCGAGCCAGTACCACCAATTGGCTAAGATCACGTTCTTGGAATTTTGTGCGTTTCCCAAGTATTCCCGTCAACTCATCTAAATAAAGAACAAAAGGAAAACAAAAAAAAATGAGTATGTATTCCTTGTTTTCTTGAGATGTAGGCAAACTGAGGAAAACCCTTACACTCGAGCCCTGCTTCTTCTGCGGCACGAAGGAAAAACTTGTTCGCGTGTTTCTCGTTACCCATCAGGTGTTCCGCTAGTCCCCGCTCCAAAGTCAACATTGGCAGTAAATCTTGCAAGTCTTGGCCATTGATACCGTCCGATCGATTTTCCTTCTGTGATTCAGTGAGATATTCTGACAGTTGATCAAGGTCTCCAAGTAACTTATCCGAAAACGGGATTTGCTCTTCGATCAATTTGCGTTGTAAGATCCCAGCCCTCAATTCCCACCAGACTAGAGTCGGAAAAAAGTGAGCCCTGAACTCGGAAAGGTCTCCTGGCTCTTCATCGATTGTGGAAATACTTTTTAATAGCTCAATTGCCAAGAAAAGGAAGGTCGCCGATTTGGTTAAATGATACGCTGGCTCGCCAGCTAATGATAGTCGACTTAAGCTGATAGAATTCAATGTGGCCTCTTCTCCTAATTCAGACTTGCCGAAAATCTTGACCGACTCCGAAGGAAAAATAGGTCCCGTGAAATTGACTTGTACGAAAATTGATAGCAAACTTGCGATCACCGTCAACCGAATCGTAAATTCTGCTGGATCGCGATCGTCGAGCTTCATAGGAGCAACCGAGATATCCAAATTTTTGGCGTTGCTGAGATTTATATGAAAGTAATCCTGTACGTGAGGATTCTCGAGAATGGACTGCCATTGCCCATCGCAATATTCCTTGACGAGATTTTGGGCAAGCTGTCCGAGACCAGGGGTATCGAGTTGAGGATATGGCCCTCTGAAGCGCAAATCGATCAAGGAGCATTGAAGGCCTACCGCCCAGGGTTCTCGTGAGATGGTCATCGTCTTTTGGAAATCAAAATTTTGCACGCTACAACACTCACAAAAAATACAGTAAATATGTATGTATTTTAAAAAAAAAATACCTGCACACCCGAGAACTCGCGGGGCTCGGGGCACAAGCGGGTTTCGACCAGTTGCAGGCGCTCGGGCTTGACACCGTATAATCAAACCCCTCCAAAGTAATGCTTCTTTGAAATTTGTTGATAGAGATGGGTTGCTCAGGTTGAGAATTCCAAGGCAAATAAGGAGAGTCACAGAATTTAAAATAGATGGCATCTCAATATGGTGTTGAAAGATATTTTTAACTTGAACCGGGAAGCTGTTTTGAGTCACACCCAAGCCCAATTGGACAAAAAAAGCACACATTGGGACCTGATTGATCCTTGACCACATCTTGAAATCCCTTTCATATGTAGTCACCAACCATGGCAAGCCTTGTATTGATTCCAAGCTTTGATATGGGCAGCCAATATATCAAACTCTACTTTAAAACAAGCCAGCCAATGTTAGCCACTCTAAATGACTCCTCATTGATTTGTCAGAAGCCAAAATTGATGAAGCAGATGCATTGTTCAAAACAAGTGTTTAAAAAAAAATTTAAGAGCTCATTTGGCATCTTATACTTTTTTTTTTTTTTTCCTTTTGCAAGACCTTTCTATTGATTTGAATTTTCAAGCTTGATCAATAGGTTTATGTCCCAAACATGACATTTTGTTTGAATTGGACTTGATCTCCATTTGTATTGAATTTTTCCATTTGATCTTACAACCTTCCATGGAGTCAAGGAATCATGTTCTTTAGAATTGCAATAGTTTGAAGGTCTTGCCACTACATATGTTAGCTCAAGGAATTATAAAATTACATGAGGGTCGCCGTCTTGAATGTTTTATCAAAAGTCAGCTTGGTTTAGATTACTGATTTTGTACATACCAAAATATGTTTACCTGTTTTCTTTACAGAGACCTTGCGCCAAAACTTCAACATTCACCACTTCTATGGATTGGTACTTGTTTGAAATTTCTCACTAAGCCCCACATCATTTCTCAAATATATATATGAACTGATTTGAAATTTTGAAAGAAACTTCAAGAACAAGAAAGACATCAAAAAAAAAAAAATCACTATAAAATTTTTCTGGAGGAGAGAGCACATGGATATGATAGATTTATCTCTTTTTTCTTGTTAATTAATATCTTAGCTTTTGGAGATAGATTGATAGAGTTTGACCAAACAAGGATATCGAACACCTTAAAATTCTTAGAGCTCAACCTCAAGAAGACAAATCAATCACTGGGAAACTGAGTTCAGAATGAGCAAAAGACAACTCTTGGTAGGTAAAGTTGTACTATGCTACATGTCTAAACCTGAAAAGTAGATATTTCCTAGAAAAATGTGAAGACGATTTCCAATAATTTGGGATGGGTAAAGTGTGGGTCTGAAGTTTTTGAAAGCGCAAAAAAAAAAAAAACACACACACACACATTGGTAGTCTAATATTTCATCAAGCTGATTGTACTCATATTTTGATACACGTCAAAGACAACACTATTAAAAAGTCACTAAACACCAAATCCCACCGACACAAAAGGCCAGTCACTTAGATACGATAATATACATTCTATCAAGCAGATGCTGTTTGACATACTGGAAAATCGATTTAAGAAAGTGTGACATTTGAAAAAGATATACAACAGACAATCTCGAGACCAAAACAACTTGTTATCAAACCTCCCACTGGCTAGCATATAGATACTTGAGGGCCAACAAGAGACCAGAAAAAGGACAGAGAGTGGATCATCAACCAGAGCTCTAGGCAAGCACCATTTTTTTAGGTAACGGGTTTCAGCACATGAAACTGGAAAACGCAAGTCAAGCTTGTTGGTAGGCGCATGTCGTAGAACACATCACAACAGAAGAGACTCACATATCACACATTGATCGGACTCACGTCCGACTCCATCCACACCCGCAATCGTCGTACAATCTTGCCCAGTCCCCTCACTCGCACAACTGCCACATGAAACAAGCTCATTCATGTCCATACACTCCCAGCCTTTGGAACCAGAAACCAAACGGCTGAAAACGTTCTGCAGAAAGCCCGTAACTTTCTTCTCGTTGGTAGAACACGCTCGCATTCCAGGTGGGAAATGAGGGCGAGAAAGTCTTGACTGAAGAAGAGTAGCTGCAGCCCTTCGAACATGCGTATGGTACGATGCTCTTGATGGTTGAGGTCTTTGAGGGCTGGTGGATTGTGGCGGAAGACCGCCATATGGAGAAGAGCGGATGTTTCCGGATGAAAGCCTTTGGTCCGATTGGGGTGGGAAACTGCCGTCTGGGGGTTGACCAAAGATATGTAGAAAGTGAATTATGGGGCAACTTCTCGTTCTGGGAATGGGCTTGATTGAATGCAGGTGGAGGGGGCTGGTTATCTCCGGATTGTAGTGCGCCACCGCTAACTTGATTTGATGGGGGATTATTCAGTCCAGTTGAACGTGGTGACTGGTCACTTCCGGCCGGGGTTGAATAAGTGGGTGGTGGAAGGTATGTGGCCCATTGACGAAGGAGGCTGACCATTTCTTGGAATCGGAAGTTGCTGGTTGGCCAAAGGGTTATGTATGCTGGCCCACGCCTGATGGAATTTTCTCATTGCTTCCGGTGGTGCTTTGATTAGTGCTTGGTGGATTCTGGCCACTGCCAGGGGGTGTGAAAAGCTGATCAGTTCCAAAAATCGGTGCGGGAATTTCGATAGGAAATCGGGCATCAGGGCCAGTTGAAGGCAACTTGTGAAGCGGTCAACCAGACAATCCAAGGTTCAAATTTATAGGTATAGGTAATGGGACGCCAGGCAGAGAAGAGTAGGAGGAGAGAGTAGAGTAGACTGCGAGTTGAGCATGACCAGGATTACCCTGAAGCTGAACTGAGCTCATCTCCATACCAATAGACAGTATATAGCACCCTCCATCCCACTGAAATAAACTCATCCAGACTTTCTAGCTATGGCTCACACTCTTTCACACCATCCCCCTCCCCGTCTTTTTCAATACTTGCTTCAACGCGTCCATTGCTCGCGGTCACTGGATAAGCAAAGACACATTTATTGTCTGTTTGTTTGAAGATGTTCAATACCATAGGGTTTGGATGGTCACATGATGGTCTCTTTCCAATTAAATATGTATCTTGGAATCCAAACTGATTACATATGAACTGAACATCTATCATTCAAATCAAACTGAAAATTATATATATATATAAAAGAAAACTCCTAAAGTCCTCCCTCGCAAAGAAAATAATAATAATCTAAATTTAGATAACTGTTCCAACATTTATCCATCCTCACTTACAAAAAAGTACATCACTCTTGAATAATCCCTAAAAAAAATAAAAAAATCTTATGTATACAACCCCAAAAGGAAAGAAAAATTAAACTTTGAACCCCAAGAAATTTATTCAGTGTTACTTAAAGGGGATGTTCAAATTGACGATTGGATCTACGACGTTTGATCGCTTCAAAGCACTTGGGAGTTTTAACACCCGTCTTAGCGTCAACTTTTAAACCAGAAACAAAACCATTTTCACATGCGACTAAAAGATGTAAAGAAAAAAAAAAAAAGTGACCAATAAGTCAACCCGTGTCAAA
>KI576268.1:0-56010 GCA_000500245.1 Cronartium ribicola 11-2
CAGCTGGTTTTTTAGTGTCAGCAATCAATTGTACTGCACCATATGCTGCATCAACAAGAGCGCCGCGAAGAGCTGGTGTATTATAGCTAGTTGCTGTAGGGATTAGCTTGGCTTTCAGAGCTGCATCTACATATTGTGTTGCCCAGTCGGAAGTACCAGAAACAGTTGCACCTGTCGATGGAGCAATTTTCAGAGCTTTGTCCAGAACAATTGCAAGTTGCTCAGTTGTAACAGTAGCTTCAGGGCTGTATGTACCAGCGCCTGTACCAGCGATCAAACCAGCTTTTTCAACTGCGCCGATCCAACCTGCTGCCCAGTGAGTTTTGGAGTCTGTGAAAGTAGTTGCTGTTTCTTGTGTTAGACCCAAGACTTTAGCAACGATTACTGCGAATTGTGCACGAGTCATTTTTTGGTCAAGACCAGCGTCGCCAGAAGCGTTAACACCGCTGAAAATACCTTGTGCTTGCAGATCAGCAAATTTTTGTGCAGTTGTTTTGTCAGCTGCAAATGCTGCTGTAGAGAACATGGATGCTACGATTGCAGTAGATAGAATTACGGATAAACTTTTTTTCATAACCTTTTTGTCTCCTCCTTGAAATCCATTCTTATTATTATATTTGGAAAAATTTGGGCTCGTATTCCTCATTGTTGATTCACCTCCTTCCCAGAGTTGAGCTGTTTTTTTATAAACTAATATTCGCTTGCGGTTGATTCCGCAATGAATCTAGTAAACGAAATGGAAAATAGACATGCGTGCCACTCTAACATTATACATTGGTGTCACAAGGACGTAAAGAGTATTTTTTTGCAATGTATTCCAGTTTTGTGACCTACTCGTTAGTATTAAACGCGCTGTCTCGCAAAAAGTTGCGAATAAAACAAAAAATATCAGGTAAATCTTAAAATCTATGATTCTTTTGTCCTATATGACACATTATACATAGGAGTTTAGACCTCGTCATTGTAAAAGATTTTCCATTTCGCTCAAACCTTGTTATTAAAAAACTACCCTACTTGATCCAACTGAATCCGTAGGGTAGTCGATTAAGTTAGTTTAAGTTAGGCGGGAATATGCTGGTGCCGCGCTGTAAGAGCTTAACGGATATTTGACCCGCTTCAGCGCGTGTCAGGTTCGACCCCGGATTAAAGCTGAAGACCGGTTTCTTAGCTCCAGCTGGTGTTGAACTGGTTCCGACCATGATTTTGGCTTTATTAATCGCATCAACAGCAGGTCTGGCATAGAAATTCACATTCTCACCATCGATGAATGTTTTATTAATCGACGCTCTTAGCTTCTCATCATTAATAGCAAGTTTCAATTCCAATGCTCTCGCAATAACTGAAGCTGCCTGTTCTCGGGTGATCCGCTGTGTGACACCAAAGAACCTATTGTCCAAGCCTTTAATAATACCCGCTCTCGCCGCAGTCTCGATATACTTATAATCCCAAGTAGGATTTAAGAAGTTATCTGTACTAAACTGCGGAACATCAAAGAAAGTTGTATCGGAATCGTAGTTTAATGGAATGTGAAGCGCCTTGACGATCAGCGTCACGAACTCGCCTCGCGTAATCAAGTCTTCTGTTCCAAAATCCGTGGCACGAAGATTGGTCATAATTCCTTTGGAATATAAGCCTTCCAATACGTTTCTTGCCCATGGATGATTCGTGATATCAGCAAATCCATATTTTAAGGTCGTTACCACATAGTACCCGAAGCCGTCGAACGGTACGGATATCGTATGGTTATTAGCGTTCACTTCACCGCCAAGATTTACCCAACTGTTGTTATTGCTAAGATAGAATACCGCTAAACTAGATGCGTTATCTTGAACAACGCTTTTATCATATGCCAATGTCAATTTACCGCGATTCGTCGGCACTAGTACCCGTTCATCCGGATACGCTCCGAAGCTCTCATTTAAAGTACTTCCATATGGCGTTAATCCATTAGTAGCTGGCTGGTAGCCATTATCTCCTTTATTGTGATACTCGCCTAATCCGCTGGATATCCAATAAGTAGATGAAACGCGAGTGAAGTGCAGTCTTGCTACAGGGTCGGTAAACCGCCCTAATGTCGTCCAAATGGTTGGCGGATTATTATAATCGTCCCTCTGTCCTACTACACCTTTATCCGGATCCGCAATACCGAATCGAATATTGGCATCCGCATAGTATTTGGTCACCTGTGTCGCCGGATTCGGAATGGAGGATTTCAAAATCGTTCCTTTCGGGAAGGCCAGTTCTACGCCTTTGTTGAATGCGCTGAGTTTGGTAGACATCTTATCCATATATTGCGAATCTAATTGAACCGTATCTGTATACATGACTGAAATTGTACCCTGTGATTTTGCACTAGGACGTACAACCTCAAATTTGATATCCGTAACTTTATTTGGCTTCAAACCGATATAATCTAACTCGAAATGAGCCGGGCCGGGACCGTTAGGATTGCTCAAGGTGGCTATGTCTTTGCCGATCGTGACTTGCGTTGCGCCCTCCGCCTCGATATCAATATGAACGAAGTTCTTGTTTACGATAATTTTATCGCCAACGGTCGGTTGCGGCGCTTTAACTGTATAAGGCGTTACTTGACGTTCGATCTCCAAGCGCTGTGTCGATTTGGCTCCGGCTGCGTTCGTTATTTCCAGGATAAAGACATGGCTGCCCGGTGAGTTGAAATCGATATTGTTCACCCGGAAAACAAAACTGGATGACGATCCTCCTACATCATAGTTACTTCCTGTCCCTAAAGATGTAGTCAGTGGCTGAGCAGAGGTATAAATAGGCGAATTTGTTAGAGTTTGAGTAAATACTACATCAGAATTCCTTTTCAGAACCACATTCGTTGCCCCGGTTCCTTGGAAAACCAAACTATATTTGGACAAAGTAGTCAAATATTTAATATCCGATTTCTGAATATCGGTAGTAACCGCAAATATCGTATTTAAAATATTAGTATCCGCTATGTTTGCACTATTAAGAACAGTCGGCGCTGTCGGCGCAACTGTAGGAATAAATCTCTGAATAGTAGGCACATTGGAATCCACAACGAATAAGTGAAGATCCTTGGTTACCTTAGTTAATGTCCCAGTTGCATCTTTATTAACGAATTCGAACACCAGATTGTTTTGCCCATAAGTGAGGTCTCCGTTAATACCCGTACCGACAGGCAAAGAAAAATTGAAGGTGGGTGACGGCAAGGTTTTGGCAAAACCATTGACATAATAGACCGCAGAGCCAGTGGATATCGTATCATAATTCACTAATGCTCCAGATATAGGAACATTCGGTACACCGGTTGCGGAGTTGAAAGTATACGTCTGACTGTCGTAGATATTGGTAGAGATGTAAGCTTTGGACGAATAATTAATGCCGGTCAGATAAGTACCTTGCGAACCGCTGTATTTAAATGAAACATTTTGTTGTCCACTTGGGAAGCCGGTAATTTGATAAACCTGGCTGTCCGGACCGGTAAAGGTTTGAAGAGCCGCGGGAGATATGCCAAGTACAGTTTGAGACGGCATCAGATTGGCTTTAAGCGTTTGTCCGCCATTCGCAGCATTGGTTTCGGCTAAGATATAGAAGCTGCTGCTGCTTATTTCGTTCTGGGCCCCTTCGTTGAGAGGGATTTTCACGGCATCGATTTGAGCTTGCGTCATCCCTCCGTTGTAACCAGAGATTAAATACAACTTGTTGATAGCAACGTCACCTGGTAAGTATTTAAACGGTGCATTATAAGATAGAGTTGTCGGAGTTGCTGACGGTGTAGGATACTGAATTGATATCCCAAAATTCTGGTTGGCATCATAAACACCGGCAGTCTTCGTAAACGGTACACCGGTAATGTCCATGTCAACGAGTAAATATTTACCGGTAACACCGTCGGGACCTGTTATGTAAGTTTCTTTAGTAATATGCGGTACATAATTCGTTGAATTAATGGTAATCGTGTTATTACCGGTAAAAGCAGGAGATCCACTTGAAATAGGAACGATCAACTGTGCTGTTAAATCTCCATTCTCTAATGCCACGCTATTGTCTTTGGTCAAAGTTGGAAGCGTTGTACGATATAGTAGCTGTGCATTCGCGTCACCAGAGTGTTTCAGTATCAGACTGGTAAAAGGAGCAGTAGCATTATAATAGTAAACAGACCTTGTTACTACGGCTTTGTTCTCGCTGTTCTGAATCGTAAAATCAAGGTTGTTGACACCCGGTTTTAGTTGAATGCCCGAAAAGAAGAAAGAGCCATCCGTAGGCGATGGCGTAGCCGATCTGCCCTGCACTGAGATGTTAGTCGCGTTCATTGCATTTCCTTGCATACTGATGGTATCTGTAGTGACTATAATAGGGCTTCCGGCATTAGAGTTGTAGGTCTCAGAGCCGGACATGATTTTAAGAGATTGCAAATACGCAGCGTTGTCATAAAGCACATAAAACACATCGGCCCTTTGATTGCCATTCTGCGTCCCGCTAATCGTCAAACGGTTCACTCCTGCGTATAAATCTAAACCTGTCGCGGTGAAGCGGCTGCTAGTGGCTGAAACCGCCCTCGTATAGGTGTGGGATGTGTCCGGATTCCAGGCAGATCCGTTATAGTTTAGTTGCTCAACAGTTAAGCCGATTGAATCTTTAGCTATATTGAAATAATTACCGACAAAGTTCAAGGTTGAGCTGGGGGATACGTAAATTTTCGTACGATCCACTTGATCAATTTGCCCTGAAAGAACCGGGGGCATTGGCACATTCTGTGTGCCTACCACAACCGTGTTGTTCCCAGTACTCGCGATCAATCCGTTGTCAGGTTGAAAATAATTCCACGCCGCCTGTGCCGTCGGGGTAAAAGCCGTTGGCAGAAGCGATACGATAATGGCAGTAATCATAAGCCACTTCATGAACCGATTCTTATTCATTGTAGATATCTCTCCTTTTATAAATGCAATAGATGCAAAAACTGGCATGTAGTTTTATATCGGTTCGCAGAGCTTTATTTTTTAGCGAATATTTGAATCTAGTTCTTTCGCCCCCTGTCCAAATTATGGTTGTATCCAATAAAAAAGACTCTATCTCTTATACGAGATAGAGTCGAATTTTGTTGTGAAAAGTCTGGAAATGAATCTAAATACTTCCCGCTAGCCTTTTACTGTCCCTGAGCTTGCCAAGCAGCTTCATCGTTAAACAAACACCATAGCTCTGTAAAATGATCATACTTGGCATGACGTCGTACCTATATCTCGTTTGAACTTCAAAGAGCAAATGGACGGCAACATATCCCAGCAGGAGAAGCACAAAGAGCAGATACTTCTTGTTGGTTTCATCAAGATATATGAAATTAACGAACGCTAGAATGCCAAAGAGTGCGAAGGATAGATAGAAACCTTTTTCTATTTTATACAGGAGGCTAGACAAATCTTGACTGTATGGGGTGCCGAGCAAGCTCCAATAAATCGTATCGTCTTTGGAGCCCCACATATCTATAAATTTATATTTGAAGAGCTCCATTACTTTGCCTTTATCGGATATACGTTCCTTCACCAAGTCGAGTGCAAGCTTGTTTCGTACTTCCCCTAACGGATATTGATCCAAATAATTAAGGTCATCCGTTGAAAAACGTCCTTTTGTTTCATAATTGAATCCCAGAACAAATTTCCAATACGGATCTTTATTAGCCAGAGGTTCATTGGTAATGCCTGCGCCCATAATAGAATAACTAATCAGCTGGTGCACCATGATATACACTGCAATAATTCCCGCAAACTTCTTAGCCGCATTCCAAATGCCGATTGCCCTTATGTGTGTAAATAAGACATAAATGCCTGCTGCCAACAACATATAGCTGCCTAAGGGTCTAATAACGTCTCCCAACCCTATAAGGATACCTATATAGATCCAGCTATATTTCCGACGAAGTCCTTCATTAACTAATAGATACAAGCCTAGATAAAATAAAAAAGTAGACAGGTGTTGGTTGGTTAAAACGGAGCACATGACAATGCCCGGGATATATATCGCATAGATAGCTCCTGCTATTCTACCTGTCCATTCGTTGAATACTTTGGAGGCTGTCAAATAGATTAAGAGCGTAGTCCCTGTACAATAGAGGATATTCAGTAACTTTAGAACGCTAATATGATTTCCGAATACTTTAAGCACAATAGCTTCATAGGAAGTAAAGCCTAATTGGTAGCCCCACTTTTGAAAATACATCATCTCCATAAACTGATAATCACCTTTTATGATCCCGATAGCCCCATCGTACATATGTAAAAAATCAAATACCATAGGCGTTCGAACACCATATACCCATGCTAGCCGCAAAGAGAAGGTCAGTATAATTAGCAAGATGATATAAACCCGTCTGGACATATATTTATTCACAACGCGTGATAATGCTAGCGTGCCCAGAATTACCGCAAAAGTAATAAAGGTCATTGTTAGCGTAGAAACGCCTAGTTTGGAAAAATCCATTAGTGTAGATATGATCAAAAATAAAAAAAACAACACTACTGCTACATGTGTCGATTTAAAAGCTATTTTTCCTAAAACCTTTGTGTTCATTATAGTATGTCTCCTAACGACTGCGCATAGCTTGTCCTATGCACTGCTGGCAACAAGATTCATATCAACAACAAGAAGATCGCCCCCCGTATCATTAGGAGACGATCTTATTTATTTCGTAGGGCGATCTGTGATTTTGATGGTTTTGATACCGATTTTTTGAAGGAAGCGCAGAACCGGTTTCTGGCTTTTGGAAATGATGCCGATTGCCTCTGCTCCTAGAACTAGAATAGCAAATAATGCAACGGCGATTAAGGTTGATCCTATGACGGCCATTTCGGTGGACAGCAACATGGAACAGGCAACTGCCGCACTGGCGAAAATTAATGAAATTCCATAAATAATCAGTACCGCTTTACGATGGCTGAAACCCAATTGCAGCAGGCAGTGATGCAGGTGGTTCTTATCCGGAGCCGATAGCGGAAGCTTATTAACATATCTGCGTATTATGGCTAGAGCGGTATCGGAGATTGGCACACCCAGAATCATAACCGGCACTAACAGGGACAACATCGTCGCTTGTTTGAAGCCAAGAACCGATAGTGTAGCTAATGCGAACCCGAGAAATAATGCGCCTGAATCACCCATGAAGATTTTTGCAGGATGAAAGTTATAGAATAAGAAACCGAAGATGCTTCCAAGTAAGATAGCGCTAAGCAGCGCTACAGGCATATTCCCCATCATTAGGGCAAGCGCCAAAATCGTTGCTGTAGCAATACCCGATACACCGGCGGATAAGCCGTCTAAACCGTCTATTAAATTAATCGCGTTTGAGACGCCAACGATCCACAGAATGGTCAGCGGAATGCTGATCCAATTAATGATGGATAAGGAATCTCCGAACGGAAGGTTAACTAAGTCTATTTTCAGGCCAAAAGCCACAACGATACTTGCAGCTGCAATCTGGCCAAGAAGCTTTATTTTAGGTGAAAGATCGAAACGGTCATCAAGCGCGCCAACAGTAACTATAACAAGTCCGCCTAAGAGTAATCCTAGCGCGGCATTGGAGTATCTAGGATCCAGTGCAGGAGAAACAGCAAAGTAAGCACCGACGAAAGCGATAAATATCGCCAATCCACCCAATCTAGGCATTACACGCACATGTACTTTACGTTGGTTCGGTTGGTCAACAGCACCGACCCAAAATGCAAAGCTTTTCACAGCCGGCGTTAAGATCAAGGCGATTAGGCAGGCAACAACGAAACCTATTGCATATACCCATGTCATCGTTTATTCACGACTCCTTTTTTTGTGTCTACAGTTCTGCCGTTCCACATTATACTACCTGCCTAATGAAAACACCAATTCCATATTCAGCAAATTATAGCGATATTCCGCCATTTCCATGCAGTTTTCATATTGTTTTCATGGTTTGGTTACGCTAGCTTTGTCGCGTATGACCCGTATTGCAAATTTCGGTAAAACAAGCATTCTTTTGTAACGCCAAGGCTCCTGCAGCAGCCTGTAAAACCATTCTAGACGAAGCTTCTGAAACAGGTACGGTGCGCGTTTTAGCTTGCCGGACAGCACATCGAAGCTGCCGCCGATACCCATCATAATTGGAATGTTCAGTTGTTGCTTATATTTGGCAATCCACGGCTCTTGTTTAGCGACTGAACGGCCTACAAATAAGAGGTCTGGTTGTGCTTGCGCAATATCGCTAATAATCTCGCTATCTTGCTCATCCTTGAAATAGCCGTCTCGAACGCCGACAATTCGTATGCCTGGATATTGCGCTTGCAGCTTGCTGCTTGCTGCCTGCACAACTTCAGGTGATGCGCCAAGCAAGTATACGCGCCAATGGCGGCTGTTGCCTATGCGAAGCAGCTCATGCATCAGATCGAAGCCTGCTACACGCTCGGCGACCGGTTGACCGACATATCCAGCTGCCCATACGAGCCCAGCGCCATCCGGAACAACAAGCTCTGCGTTTCTCATCATAGTGTGATAAGCCGGCTCTTCCAGAGCTGTCATAAGCATAATCGGATTAGCAGTAATAATCTGATGAGGAGCTCTGCGCTCCACTACATCTGTTAGGTATGCTGCCGTATCCGCCATATTCATTGATGATACTGGAATACCGTAAATACTAACGGTTGGGATGTGGTTAGGTTGATCTGTCATACGGATCTCATCCTTTGTTCTCGCATAAATGCTACGATGCGTTCTGCCGGGTGCTGGGCGTCTGCGCGAAGACCGGCAATAAGACCTGCCTTTTCGTCCACCCAAGCCTGGCGATGATCTAGCAGCTGCAGCGTTTGCTGCAAAAATGCTTCGATATTAAAGTGTTCGTTAGAAGCGGCCGCTTTCATACCTAATCGATTAAGAAATTGATCGATTTTGGGGTCGTAGGAAATCCCGACCATCGGCACTTCTTGGGAAGCGGCATAAATCAATGCATGCAGCCGCATCCCAATCAGCAGATCGCACTCCCTGACCGCTGCCAGCATGTCCTGCGGGCTCGTGATGCCGCGAGCGATGGACGGTGCAGAAGGACTGGCGCTCGCCGCTGACAAGCCTGACAGTGAAGGGCTGGCTTCAGCCGTCGACAAGCCAGACAATGATGGGCTGGCTTCAGCCGTCGACAAGCCAGACAATGATGGGCTGGCACCCGCCGCTGACAAGCCAGACAATGAAAGGCTGGCACCCGCCGGCTGAGCGGCGGCCTGCAGGGTGAATTCCGACGCTAGTTCGTCGGAAGGCAAGTGAAACGGCAGGAAGCGAAGCTCCACCTGCCGCTGCTCTTGCAACAGGCGCAAGGCCTCGGCCAGCGCCTGAAGCTCGGAGCGATTCGGATTCCAGAATCGCACCGAGACGCCGATGCGCGGCACAGCCGCATCGGCTTGAGCCTTGCCCGCGCGCGCTGCTGCGGGCGGGATATTGCCGCCGCCCTCGCGGAGCGGTAGGCCCATAACCGGGTCGGGGACGACCTCGACCCGGTCTGGCGCTACGCCCATCCTGGCAAGGAGGGCGGCTGATTCGACATCGCGCACGGAGATGTACGTGCACTTTGCGAAGGTGGAGCGGATCCAGCGGTGGTACCACGGATTACGTACCGGACCGATGCCTTGCGAGTAAATAAACGTCGGCTTACGCAGCCACTGCGCTAATTTCAGTATCATTAAATAATACGGAATTGAACGAGAACTTGTTGCATCTTGCAATAAGCTGCCGCCGCCGCTGATTAACCCATCGGCGCTGCGCAGTGCTTTAATTACAGCCAGCGGCTTCATCCGCGGAACTGCCTCGACGCCGTATATACGGCTTGTATGCTCCGGATTAGCTGAAAGCACGACAGGAACGATCTGAGTTCCTTGTGCTCTCCCCTGCTCTTCAAGTGCTATAAGTATGGATTGCAGCACCGCTTCGTCTCCACTGTTATCAAATCCGTAATAGCCGGAGATGACTAATCTTTTAGCAGGGGCGCTGCCCATCGCTTCCAACTCCTTGAAACAATTTCCCATACTGCAATCAGGACTAAGCCGATTACCGCACCGATCAGAATACCGTAACTAATCCGAATGGCTGAGATCGCGAGAGGGGTATGCAGATGCGCAAAGGTGTCCACGATCGACAGCTGCCCAATCACGCCAAGTACAACCATATAGAACGCATTGCGATATTTTAAAGATAAATAAATACTGATTATAAAGATAGGATGCGCAAACAGGAACTCTTTGGTGCGCGGCCTAACGCCAAGTCTGTCCTCTAAGAAAGAACGAAACACTTTTTCAACACCCGATACTTGCCCTGTATTTCCTGTGCGGGTTAAGTAGTAATAACCTGCTGCGGCTGCAACGCAGGCTGCAACGACCCACAGTATTTTTATATTCGCTTTCAGTATACCCATTAATTTATGAATTCTTTGTTTATAGGTCATCTGCTCGCTGAATAGCACTGCGTAAAGTACAACGATGCCTATCGGAGCTAAGTGCAATAAACTCACTCCGCGGAACTGATCAAGTACTAGAAAATAGACAATATGGTTTAGAAGCGCTACTACATACATAACGCCAATAACAGATATGAAGCTAGTCCTCACTAACAGCGCAACCGAATATCCTGCTGCAGCTAGAGGTGAGCTTACTACGCTTTGCTGCCGTCTGCGCACAGATCTTATCGCCATAATTACCGCAATACTCGGAGCGGCGATCGCGGATAACAGTGCGAATGACTGCGAATACGACGAGAATGAAACCGTATTAAGCCCTGCTCCGCCTATCAGGCCCAGCATAAAGACAAGCAGTGAAAGCTCAGGTAAAAATAAAGAAATGAACAACGTTATCAGCGCAACAGCGCCAAGCAGCAGGAGCTTGCCAAGCAAGCTTTGGAGCGGAGCTGAATGCGTCATGAACGGCTCGGCAGGCCCTAAAGTAAATCCGGATTTTATCAATCTGGGCACTGCGCCATCCGGTCCATTGAGCGCTTTGTAGATGCCGTCGAGCGGATAATCTATTTTCCATTTATCCGGATTGCTGCTCACTTTGGAATTAATAAAAATCATACGGATATTTCGATCCTGAACAGCCAAAACAAAACGATCAGCTACTGTAGCTACTAAAGTCGGGATATCCGCAAGCGGCTCCATAAATTTCTCGCTGTCTTTCTCCGTATAAGAATGCAGCCGAACTACATTATATTGAAGCGCATTGGCAACAGTGGTAAAGCCCTTTTGCGGATCTTTAGACATTTCAATCGCAGCGAGTCCGATTCCATATTTCTTAAGAAGTTTAGACATTGCGAGCAATTGAGGTGTATCCCCGTAACCAGGCACCTCATAGCCATCCACTATAATTCGTTTAACACCAAGCGCGTTTAGCGATTGCAGGAGAGGTTCCCATTCAGAAAGCTTGAGTTCACGTTTATTAGATAACCTTGTTACAACCTGAAACCCTTGCTTCTTAATGTTTTCCATTGTGATCGGGTCAGGATCCATGGGACGTAGAGTGGCATCTTCCAATGCCATATGTATGTGAAGTCCCGACTGCCCCTTGAAGCTCCAAGTATTGACTGGCACACCTAAACGCGAAAATTCCTGTTCGATGATCGGCTTTAGCCGCTTCTCCGCTTCGCTGTTCAGAAACACTAAATAGGTATCATTCGTGCCTGGCTTACTTACTGCCTCTGCAGCTCCGCTTGCAGCAAGATCGTGTGCACTGAACAATTCAATATGACGGCTGAAGGCTAATTCCTCCAGTGTAGATTCATAAACCGCCATAGATGTCGCGCCAGCCGCTTTCATTTTCTTTAATTGCTCCTGCACGAAGCCCGTTGGATCAGCTTGTGTGTTGGAAATTTCCAACACATCGCGATAATCAAAGACAATCTCGACCTGATTAGCCGATTTCTCAGTTTGCAACCGAGCATAAGCTAACGGCAGCGATGCTAGCAAGCCAAGTATGACAAACCCCCATAACAAACGTCTTACCCATCGATTTCCAAGTATATATAGGTTCATTATCCTGTTCACGTGTTATTCCCCTCTCGCCCTGCTGTGCTTAGCTTATGCTTCAATCTGCCGGATAACTTCTTCTACAAGCGCATGAAGTGACGCTGCGGCTTGTGAGGATGACGACCCTTTTACTCCAAAATAAAATTTGATCTTAGGCTCCGTTCCCGATGGCCGCAAGCAGAACCATGAGCCATCCTCCAACTTAAACTTCAGTACATTTTCCCGCGGCAATCCGTTAATGCCCTCGGAGTAATCCTCAAGACTGGATACCGCTATACCGTTAATTTCTTGAGGCGGATTGGTGCGCCAAGTTTCCATAATCCTGGCAATTTGTTCAACGCCGTCTTTACCTTTCAGTGTCTTTGATACTAGCTTCTCCAAAAAGTACCCATGCTTCTCATAAAGCTCTTGAAGCACATCATATAGTGTTTTTCCCTGGCTCTTATAATAAGCCGCAGCTTCACAGATCAGCATGGCGGCAATAACAGCATCTTTATCCCTTGCATAGGTGCCGGCTAAATAGCCGTAGCTTTCCTCATAGCCAAAAATAAACGAATGTTCGCCGGTTGTTTCATATTCAGTCATTTTCTCGCCGATGTACTTAAAGCCTGTCAGCGTATTGAGCGTAGGTATTCCGTAGGCGCCTGCAACTGCTGCCCCCATCTCGCTCGTCACAATGGTCTTAATGACTACGCCATTGCTCGGGAGCGTGCCGAGCTCCTTCATCGAGCTTAGCAAATACTCCGCAAGAAGCGCTCCGGATTGATTGCCTGACAGCACAAAATATTGCCCATCCGCATCTTTCACAACAGCTCCCATGCGGTCAGCATCCGGGTCTGTGCCGACAATAATATCGGCGTTTGAAGCTTTGGCCGCTTCGATCGCCAGTGTGAAGGCTTCGCGTTCCTCAGGATTTGGTGATTTAACGGTACGGAATTCGCCGTCCGGTTGTTCTTGCTCCGCCACTACTTTCACATGTCCAAAACCGATCGTTTCTAAAGAGCGGCGAACTGGAATATTTCCTGATCCATGCAGCGGCGTAAAGATAATTCGGAAATCAGAAGAGATTGCTTTCACCGATGCAGGCCGCTGTGACACAGACGTTACCGCAAGATTATAAGCATCGTCCATCGAGTTGCCAAGCCACTCTAACAATCCTTGCGTTTCTGCTTCTTCACGAGTAAGCTTCTTCACTTTATTGAAGGCATCAATCGATTTGACATAGCGAATAACCTGCTCGGCTGGACCTGGCGGTAATTGTCCGCCGTCTGAACCATAGGCTTTATAACCGTTATATTCAGGTGGATTATGGCTGGCTGTGATAACAATACCAGTTGAGGCATGCAAGTTGCGCACAGCAAAAGAGAGTTGAGGCGTTGGTCGCAGCGATTCAAACAAGTAGGCTTTAATACCGTTCCCGGCAAACACTAAAGCTGTCTCCAAAGCAAATTCCGGCGACATACGGCGCGAATCATAAGCAATAACGGCACTAGGGCTAGGATGCGAAGATGCTTTCGCTGCTTCCAGCACATATTGAGCCAGTCCTTGTGTAGCTCTTGCTACTGTATAAGTATTGATCCGATTCGTACCTGCACCAATCACGCCGCGTAAGCCGCCTGTTCCGAATTCCAGGTCTTTATAGAAACGATCCTCCACTTCCTTCGCATCATTAGCAATTGCCTTCAATTCCGCTTTCGTCTTATCGTCAATTGAAGAATCTGAAAACCACCTATGATACTCCGCTTGAACCCGGTTTACTGCTGTCATGTTCTCTTCCCCCCTTATTCATTTCCTGCCCGATAAAGCTTCTATGTGTTGTCTCTTGGTCTTCTTACGTTACTTCTTATCTGATAAAGCGAACATGATCTCGCCTTCCGCTACCACTTTATCGCCAACTTTAGCGATTGCGCTGCCCTTGCCGATAATCCCTTTGAGCCGCGTGATGACCACTTCAAGATGCAGCGTATCGCCTGGCGTTACTTGCCCGCGAAACCGAAGACCATCAATGCCTGCAAAAAAAGCGAGCTTTCCCTGGTTTTCTTGTTTTTTCAATATCGCTACAGCGCCAACCTGAGCCAGCGCTTCCACAATCAGAACACCCGGCATAACGGGATAGCCCGGAAAATGTCCAGCAAAAAAAGACTCATTGACCGTTACATTCTTGATCCCAACGGCTCGCACCCCTTCTTCCACTTCCAAAATGCGGTCAATGAGCAAAAATGGATAACGATGAGGAATAATCTCTTGAATTTGATTGATGTCTAACACGGATTGTTCAAGCCCCTTCCAAGTCTTTGTATAAAAATAGGTTTTAGGATCACACTAAGGTCATCTCTCTGTTGCTGCAGTAACGGAGATTGATATAAGGGGGGGGCATATCGAGCCGAAGTATGTACTAGATGCGATATGCTCCTTTTTTCTTTGCGTGATAGGGTTGTTATTTAAGCAGTTGTGATTTGTTGAGGCTGGAAAACTGAAAAATATAAATGATAGAAGTGAGAAAAGAAACGATAATCACAAACCACAAATACGGAATTGCCCCCGGAAGTTCAAAAAATATCATAATAATGGCAATATAATACAATGCAGTTGTCAATTTCCCCATTACATTCGCAGGTACTGTTAATTTCCCCTTGAAATGAAAAATAGTTGAGCCGATAATCATACCCAAATCCCGGATACATATCGCAATTGCAGCTGACCAAGGTATGGATCCCGCCCAAAGAAGCGACAGCATCACGACAAGCATCATCGTTTTGTCAGCCAAGGGATCGAGCAACGTTCCCACCACGGTAATTTGCTTTCGTGTCCTAGCTAAGTAGCCATCGGCGATGTCCGTAAGTCCAGCCAGTACTAAAATGCCAAAAGCAGCATACAGGTGATCGTCTAAAAAAAAAGCGATATACACCGGTATTAGGATGAAACGGCTGATGGTGAGTATATTAGGCAGATTCAATCGTTTCCTCCCCCAGCGTTCTACTATTTCCATCCATTATACCGTTCTTATCCCAAAAATAAAACTCCCTTTCGGGAGCTCGGAGGACAATGTTAATCTGCAAAAATCAAGTCAATTAAATGCTTCCAGGTGCTTAAATGAAAAATGTCAGCAGCCGGTTGATGGCCAAGCTTGGCATATCCAATCCACAATCCTACAATCAAGGCCAGAACGCAGATCGCAGGAATACTGATGATTTTCAAAGTACTTAAGACAATTCGCAGCCATCTTGGTTTAAGCGGCTTTACTTTTTTATTCGGTTTGGGCGTTCCCTTTGGATTCGTTGTTTCTTCTTGCACAGAGCGTTACCTCTCATTTCCTTGAATATGAAACGCATCTGTCATAGCCGCTGACTATGCGCGCAGATTGTTTGCCAATCCCATCATCGTATCGGAAGATGTAATCGCACGCGAGTTAAGCTGGAAAGCCCGCTGTACGGATATTAAATCCGTCATTTCATCGGCTAGAATGACATTCGATTGCTCCAAATACCCTTGCATAATAGAAACTTTTTCTGATCCAATGCCCGGTATCTGGGAAACGTCTTGCAGTACTTGTGCTACGGTAACATTAGATGGAAGCTTATAGAGATTGTCTCCAACTTCTTTAAGCAGCTGCGGACGTAGGATACGAACGACGCGCAGTTGTCCGGCTTGAATCGGTGCTGCGGTCGGATTCGCAGGGTTCACAGCGGTAATAATGCCATCGGAGGCAATATGCAGTTGATAATAATTCGGGATATGAATCGGTGCGCCATCGGTATTCAGCACGAAATGCCCGTCTTTTGTTGTCAGTACTTGATCGCCGTCTGCAGGAGAGGGACTCAATTGAAAAGCGCCGTTCCGCGTCCACGCCGGCGTGATCTGCGGATTCCCATTGTCATCTACCCCGTTCGTAGCTACTTGGAACATACCGTCGCCTTGAATCGCAAAATCAAGCAGATTGTTGGTCTGCTGCGGAGCGCCTTGGCTCATATCGTTCTGAATCTGTGCGACTCGTGCCCCCCAGCCCTGATTGAAGCCAAGGGGAGTCATACGTCCGGAACTCATAAAACCTTGAGGTTGGTTTTTGACATTCGTCAATACATCCTCAAAAGTAGCTACTTTACGTTTGTATCCTGTTGTATTTGCATTTGCTATGTTGTTCGAAAGGATATCGAGCTTCTGCTGCAAGCTATTCAAGGATACCGATGCGCTGATCATCGAGTTATTCAAAAGAATGTCCTCCTAGGCGTAAATCGCCGTATGCTATTGCAAAACCTTGCGTTATACGCGCCCTACTTCATTAACAGCTTTATCTAAGCTTCTATCATAAAATTGGATGATCTTCTGGTTCGCTTCATAGGCCCGAAGCGCAGACATCATATCTACCATGGACTGTGTCGCATCTACGTTAGAACGCTCAATAAATCCTTGCTTAACCTCAACACGATCTGTCGCATTGAGTGGATTGATTAGAGCTTCATCAACGGGATTTACTCGATATAGTCCGTTGCCTTCAAGAATGAGCTTGTTCGGATCATCGATTCGCGATAACGCTATGGAACTGCCGTTGTTCACTGGCAGCCCATTTGTGTCCAGTATCTGTCCGTTTGCAGTTACCTTAATGTTCTGTATAGGTGCTCCAAACTGATCGGTCAGAACGATTGGCTGCCCGTCTGCACCCAGCACCTGTAAGCCGTCACCGTTTACCAGTTGACCTTGCGCATCTACAGTAAATTTACCGTTCAGCGAATATCTTCGTTCCCCGTTCGCGTTCTGCAGCGTAAACAAAGCCTGCGGTTGGAAAATGCGCTCACCGTTCGCATTCACATATTTGCCTGTAGCGTCAAATGTCGCACCTGGCACATCTATGTTGGAAACTAGCGCAAAATCATAAGGATTGTTCGTTTCTTGCAAATCTCCCTGCACATGAACAGCAATATTCTCTTCCGCGAACACGCCGGTATTCAGCTTGCCGAGTTGTGCGACTTGTGGTCCATCTTCTCCGCCGCGAATACGTTCAATCAGCATTTCCGGAAAAGAACGCGCCACCGCATAAGACTGCTTGTACCCCGGCGTGTTAATATTGGCTATATTATTCGTCACCGTGTCGTGCTTGCGCTGTTGAGTAATCATTCCGGCTGCCGCTGTATATAGGCCTCTTAACAAGTCGATTCAACCCCAATCAATACGATTTGCGTTTCGTTACCTTATCTAAATTATCAAGCATAATGCCTGTTCCTTTAACCACACAATGCATCGGATCTTCAGCTATGATCACGGGTACCTTTAGCTCATCTGCCAAAAGCTGGTCGAGTCCATGCAGCAAAGCCCCGCCGCCAGTTAGAATCACACCCCGGTCAATAATATCTGCGGAAAGCTCTGGCGGAGTCCGTTCGAGCACGCTCTTCGCAGCTGTTACGATCGCGGATACCGGATCCCATAGCGCTTCCTGCACTTCACCAGAATGAATGTTAACCGTAAGCGGAAGTCCGGATACCATGTCCCGTCCGCGAATATCCATGCTTTCTCGTTTACCGCCCGGATAAACCGTACCGATCTTAATCTTAATGTCTTCGGAAGTGCGCTCACCGATTAAGAGCTTGTACTTCGTTTTAATATATTTGGCAATGGCCGTATCGAACTTGTCCCCTGCGACTTTAATAGAAGAGGAGGTAACGATGTCGCCCATGGATAAGACAGCCACATCCGTAGTACCTCCGCCAATATCTACCACCATGTTCCCGCTGGGTTGGAAAATATCCATACCCGCTCCGATTGCTGCTGCTTTCGGCTCTTCTTCGAGGAACACTTCTTTCGCTCCGGCGCGTTCCGCCGCTTCACGTATCGCTTTTTGCTCAACCGAAGTAATGTTTGTCGGCGCGCAGATCAAAATTCTAGGACTCGAGAAGAACTTTCTCGCACCTACTTTTTGAATAAAGTATTTCAGCATGACTTCCGTAATTTCAAAGTCCGCAATGACGCCGTCCTTCAGAGGCCTGATCGCTACAATATTCCCAGGTGTTCTGCCAACCATTCGGCGAGCTTCTTCGCCTACAGCAAGCACTCTTTTCGAATCGCTTTCAATAGCTACTACTGATGGTTCATCCAGCACAACGCCGCGTCCTTTTACGTGAATGAGAACGTTCGCAGTTCCCAAGTCAATGCCTACATCTTTACTTAACATTGTGGGTAAATCCTCCCTGAGCATCCGTCCGCCCCTCAAAAGGGGAGCCTGATATAAGTATCTTTTTAATTATAAGCTATATTCGTTGGAAAAAACACAAATTCCTCCTTTTTTTCTGTAAAATCGACATTTTTCTTGTAAGGTATTAGAAGGAATTGTGCAGCTAGGATTTTACAGTGACGAGGGAGTCGGCGGTTCTGGGATTTTTCGTTTTCCGGTACTTGATTTTTGTGGCTTCTCCTCCCCTTAGATGTCGAATGGATTTGTGGTATTCCAGAATGTGTTTGACTTGATTAGCCAAATCCGGATTGATTTCCGGCAGCCTCTCGGTCAGATCCTTATGCACGGTGCTTTTGGATACCCCAAACTCTTTCGCGATCGTACGAACCGTGTTCTTCGTCTCTACGATACAAGTACCGATCTTAATGGTCCGTTCCTTGATGTAATCGTGCACTCCCCTCGCCTCCCTACTCGAGATAGTTTGGTACATTATATGAGGGGCAGGACCTAATATGCTCCGATTGGCGCAAGGACAAGCTAGGATGTGTACAATTATTTTTTGGACACAGAAGATTACGGTCTTAAAAAATGGAGAAACCTATTTTGAAAAGGAGCTCCGCTATGCTGGCGCCTTTTATCGGGGGCATGAAAGCGACATAGCCAGTCCATTCTGGCGGCGATTGATGCAGTAGTCCTTGCAGCCTCTCTTTCGAGTAACTTGGCTGCATCACTTGGTAGAGAGGGTTGTCTTCTACTCTATGATTATTCGGGGTTGTGCGAATCTATGCATCCGTTTTTTATTTCATAACATAGGCAACTTGCCAAATAGTAGAAATATTGGTATTTTGATAAAAAGCTTATAGTCGTGAAGCACACGCCGTTCTCTGGATTATTCCTGAGTAACGGCTATTTTATTTTTAGGGAGTGAAAAAGATTGAAAACAGAGTCAGATTGTTCGTTTGCGTACGAAAGGATGATGGAACTTCATCGAAAATCTAGTATAGGTGAACGGAAAAGGAAATTGGAATCTGAGCATGGGCACGCCGAGAAGAAATTTCTTACTGATATATGGTGCCGGCTTTCGGTCATTTCAATGATCTCTATCCTGAATATGAGATCCGAGATTTTAAGGACGGAGTGCGATTTTTGGATTTCGCTTATGTGACGGTTGGCTTGAAGGTCTGTATCGAAATTGACGGATATGGTTCTCATTGGCGGGATACCGGACGCTGGCAATTTGCAGATCACCTCTTCCGACAAAATCATCTGGTTATCGATGGTTGGTTGGTACTGCGATTCGCCTATGACGATTTGTTGGAAAAGCCTCGTCGCTGCCAACAAGTTTTGCAACAGCTATTCGGCAAATTGGGCATTGGCAGTTCCGGTTCCCTTGCTGCTTGCAGCCCAACAGAGCAAGCTATATTTAGGTTAGCGATGCTAAGCAAGGATTCAATTTCCCCTAGTAAAGTAGCAATAGAATTACACATCCACCGCAAAACTGCTGCTAAACATTTGCAAGCAATGGTACATAAAAATCTCCTAGTTCCCCGCAATTCTACTTTGAAACGAATCTCAAACTACAATATCAATCCTACCCTGACACATTATAAATTCCTTCTCTAAAACAAAAGGGACTAAGTTCAGTGTCGGTGTGATTAAGGTACTTTTGTTACCTATTTGCTCCACGGGACTGACTTTGGTGTGATTAAGGTACTTTTTGTTACCTATTTGCTCCACGGGATTGACTTTGGTGTGATTAAGGTACTTTTTGTTACCTATCTGCTCCACGGGACTGACTTCGGTGTGATTAAGGTACTTTTTGTTACCTATCTGCTCCACGGGACTGACTTCGAAGTGATTAAGGTACTTTTTGTTACCTATTTGCTCCTAGGGACTGTCTTCGATGTGATTAAGGTGCTTTTTGTTACCTATTTGCTCCTAGGGACTGACTTTGGTGTGATTAAGGTACTTTTTCTTACCTATTTGGTGTCGGTGGGCATGGGGGTGCGTGAAATGGGGTTGTGGGGTTGTGGGGGTGTGGGGGTGTGGAGGGTGAGGGTGCGTGAATTGGCGGTGGGGGGGGCAGATTTGGGCACGGTATGTCGAAGTGTTGAAGTACCAGGAGATGCTGGGACCGAGATTTCGATAATTGGGAGAATGGGAGGGGGTAAGCAAAAGAAAACGGAACAGCCCCATTAGGGCCGCTCCGTTATGCATCGTACTGCGCGTCTCTCCAGATTGAGAGGTTAGTCACAGCGGCTTAAGCCGCTGATAGCGCTGCTGCAATTATTGTAGTTGTGCTAGGTATTGATTTGGATTGACAGCTGGGCCGTCACTGGATGTTTGGCGCACTTCGAAGTGAAGATGCACTTCTTGCGCTTTTTCAAGTTCATTGCGGCCGGCTTGGGCGATAACATCGCCTTTTTTCACTTCCATGTCTTTCGTTACTTTCACGTTTGCTAAGCTTTGATACACGGTGACTAGACCGTTACTGTGCGTGATCTCAACCAGTTTACCAACAACCGGATCCGTCTCGACAGCTGTGACTTTGCCGCTCAATGCAGCAACAACGTCAAAGGTTTGTTTGTCTTTGCTTGCAATGCCTAGTCCTAAGCTTGGAATCAGTGTTTTGTCATACTCGATCATGGCCGCTTGTCTGTCTTCACTAGAAGCATTCTGGTCATAGAACGGAATAACTACGGTTACCGCTTTAGCGTCGGCGACCGGCCACTGCATCGTTTCCTGCGGTACGTTTACTGCGACAGCATCCGGGCTACTCTTACTTGTGAGATCAAGCGCTGCTTTTTCTTTGGAAACTTGTCCAACGCCTTGAAACACCCACATTAGAGTTAAAATAATTGCCGCTGCTGCCACGTAGGTTGCCGGAAACACCCATTTTTTTGCTAGAAACCTCTTCCACTTTGAGCCTGAAACTGTGTTTGACACTTTCGCTCCCTGCTTAAATTTAGGAGCTTCTTCCTTGGAAAACCCTTGTTTTTGTTCATCCATATGGTTATCACCTCATCAACCATTGTTGACACATTCAAGAGTTTTATACATATTCGATAGAAAGGATATTAGTTTTTATAAAATAGGAGCTTGAGAGATCGCGATACCTCTATAAAAATACTTCACAATCTGCTCGGCGGTTTGCCCTTCTTTTGCCATCCCGTTAGCTCCCCATTGGCTCATACCGACACCGTGTCCGTACCCGTATGAAGTAAATACAAGCTTCGTTCCTTCCCACTTCCAATCGAATTGCGAAGAGTTAAGGCCCAGCTTTTCCCGCACCTCCACACCCGTGAACACTTTGCCGCCGATGCGTATTTTTTTGATCCGATGGCCTGCGGTATTTTCCAGTACTTGAATCCCTTTGCTGCCCGTACTTACCGTAGATATACTCGAAACACCGAGACGCTTGAGCACTTCCTTATATGGCAACGTAACGCTGTTTTTATATTTAGAAGAGAGTGTAACATCCCACGGACACGGCACACTTCGCAGATAAGGACTACTAAATGGCCAAACCTCATCCGCATTTTCCGTATACCCGTTGCTTGTGGAAAAAAAAGTAGCGTTAATTGCTTTGCCTTCATATGTAAGAATAAGATCGCGGGTTTCACGGACTGCTCGGTTAATTTTGGCCATGTTTGTGTCGTAGAGCTCGCCTGTCCATTTTTTATGCAGGGCCTCATCTGTTAAATAAGCTTGATGCGCCGTCGAATCTGTCACCCATGCATCCTTTACCGGAACTTTGCTGTAATCTTGTTCCATCATACGACGTATGATATAGGTTCTTGCAGCCATCGCCTGCGCTTTCAATGCTTCTATCTCGAACTCAATCGGCATTTCTGCGGCCACGACGCCAGCTACATATTGTTCCAATGGCACGCGGTCAATTTGCTGGCTTTGAGTTAAATATACCGGGATCATGGTTTGACTCACCGATGCGGATACGGGGATTGCATCTTCCTTAGACAAGCTATTGTGTTGAGGTGCAGCCTGCGATTTATAACCGCTCAAGGATGCCCCCTTTCCAGGCTGACTTGGCTTATTATGTTGAAGCAAAGCCGGCATTACTACCGTGACGCAAAGGAATGTTACCATACAAATTGCTGCCCACAGACTAATTCGCTTTATTATTTCCGTGTCTATCCGCAAGCCCCGCCGCTTGCTCCTAAATCTATTGTGTTTCATTGTTGGTCCCTCCGTCTACTAGCGCTTCGATAGATTACAAAATAGGAATACTACCATCGTATGCACGTTGTACAAGCCTTAGAACTCAGTTACCTTGAGCCTTCAACCAACAGACAGTTAGGGTTAACAAATACAAAAAACCGCTCCCGCTTGTTTGAAGTTACAAGCGGAAACGGTTAATTAATTAGAATCACATGGGATTTTTACATAAAAAAAGAACATCATCCCCAATTTGCACTGGGGTAAAGATGTTCAACAATATCTATTTCTGTTAAGCCCAAGTAGGCTGCACTTTGAACAGTCCGCCTTCGGATTGGATGGATTCGGATTGCTCGGCTTCCAGTTCCAATTGGGAAACCCTACGAACATCCGCGCCAAGTTCCATCAAGCGCTCAGCAATTCTTACATAGCCTCGGTCTATATGATGGATGCCGCTAATCTCGGTTTCACCATCCGCAACAAGCGCCGCCAGAATTAAAGCGGCTCCCGCACGCAGGTCTGTCGCTTTAACCTTCGCTCCAACGAGCTTGGTATTGCCGCTGACCATAGCTGTTCGCCCGTCGACTTGAATGAAAGCATTCATCTTCTTAAACTCATCGACATGCATGAACCGGTTTTCAAATACCGACTCTGTCACTAAGCTTGTGCCGTCTGCAACGAGCAGCAATGCCATCATCTGCGACTGCATATCCGTTGGAAATCCTGGATACGGCAAAGTCTTCACATCAACGGAACGGATAGCGCCGCTTGCGCATACGCGTATACCATTCTCATCTTCTTGAACTTGAATGCCCATCTCCTGCAGCTTGGATATGACAGGACGTAAATGATCCCCAAGCGCGCCTTCAATATATATCTCACTGCCAGTTATTGCTGCAGCAACCATATAAGTGCCTGCTTCAATGCGATCCGGTATTACGGTGTGAACAACACCTTGCAGCTGAGCAACGCCTTCGATCCGAATTTCTCCGGTTCCGGCACCGCGTACTTTGCCGCCCATAGCGTTAATATAATTGGCGAGATCAACGATTTCAGGCTCTTTTGCCGCATTTTCAATCGTGGTTGTGCCTTCCGCAAGAGACGCCGCCATCATGATATTCTCAGTCGCACCAACACTTGCTACGTCTAAGTATATTTTCGCTCCACGTAATTTTCCATCCACTCGAGCTTCTATGTATCCTTGACCTAATTCGATCTCAGCCCCCATTGCTTCAAAGCCCTTAAGATGTTGATCAATGGGTCTTGTACCAATCGCACAGCCGCCAGGTAATGAAATGCGTGCTTGCCCTAAGCGAGCGAGAAGTGGTCCCATTACTAAAAAAGAAGCTCTCATTTTTCTTACTAAATCGTAAGAAGGCTCGCAGCATTCGACATGTTCTGCACAAATGCGTACGGATTCCCCGTTGTACGATACGGTAATGCCCAAACTTTGCAGCACTTGCTGAATGGTTATTACATCGTCAAGCGGGGGAGCTTCGTGAATGACACTTTCCCCTTGTGCAGCAAGTAGAGAAGCTGCGATAATCGGCAGCACCGCATTCTTCGCTCCGTTTACTTTGACCTGCCCCGCTAGTTTTCGGCCACCGCGGACGATAATTTTGCTCATCCTGTTCCCTCCGCGAAATGTTATAGTTTAGTCTACCATGGAAGTTTTTTTAAGAACAACTGGTGATTTGTGGATAGCTTTTTATTATAAAATGATTGTCATGATTGAGAAAAGTATCGCGTACTTGAGAGCATTCGTATCAGCAGCTTGATTTAAGTCGCAATTAGCTTGTCCTTTTCGTAAAAAGTCCTTTTGTATTCATTGTTAACAGGTTCACACTATGTTATTCGACATATGTATTAAAAAATCCCGTTTAATCCGACAGAATACCCTAAATATTGCAGAAAAAAATTAGCAACAATCGATCCAAGCGCAATTGACAGGAAAATTTGTAAGGTTTTGGCTGCTGCGCTCCTCGGTCTTTTGAGAAATAAATCAAAGCGAAACTCCTGAAGCGCCCACCAAGCGAACCCTATGGCAATAACATAAACAACCATATACATCAAAGCGATTGAGGGCATTGAGCTGAGTATACCGTTCCCGGCCGAATTACCGCTATTCATACGATCTGATCCTCCTTTCTACTTAGGAAAGCTGGTTCAAGGACTTGAAGCATATCGCCACCTTAGACTATATGTAATCGGATGGTCAGCCTGAGCTGTTCGAACTTGCACATAATAAGTACCGGGAGACAGTATACGATCTATAAACATACCGTCTAATGCCGGAGTCCCGCTAATTACACCGCTGTCGATGCGCTTCAATTCCCCACTAAGCAATGTGTAGGACAGATCAGAGCCCGCGTTAGTTGGCCGGGTTAAAAATAATTGAACATGCCGTTCTTTATCCAGATGAAAGGTGAACCAATCTTTATCGATCTTGCTATCAATAACGCCCTCTGTACTAACGTCAGGCGGTAAAAATGTAGCTTGGTAGGCTGTATCGTTCGGCTCATTCGCATCTATAGGCTTTGGTCTAAAAGCAATAGACAGTGTATATTGACCAGTTATCGGTTCCGAATAGTCCTTAATATTACTGATGCGAATATAATAAGTGCCAGCTGTTACCGGCATCAAGGATGTTGCTTCAGTATCCCCATCTCCGCCTTCATCCAGATTGACCGCTGCATCCCCCGCTTTTTCAAAACGGAGGACGGGATCGATTCTTGCGGTGTCGACAGAAACCTGCAGTCTCAGTTCGCCTGCCTCCGGCAGGTTTATCTGATACCAATCGCGGTCCTGCGTCTGATGAAAAGTCCCTTTAATCGTCTGTGTGCGAGCCGGTAATACGGAAGCTTGATACTGTTTGTCATTCTCTTCGAAATTATCGGCACTGATTACGAAATTAGTTGAAAGCGTGTAAGAAATTTGAGGTTTGTTCGTTCCTTCTGCGGCTTTCCTTACTAGCTGGATATAAGTTTTTCCTTGTGTTACGTGTAATTTGATTGTTTTGGAGCCCTGAATATCGAAAGAATGAATTAAATTGTTCTTAGCATCAATCTGATTTACCTGAATCCATTCGCTCTTTTCCGGACAGCTTAACTGCAGTGTGATAATGCCCTCATATGCGCTGCTTAGCTCATACCAGTCCTGATCTGTCTGCGTCAAGAGCGCTTGGATAGAGCCATCTAACGGCAGCACAGCAGCTTGTTCCATGCTGTTATTAGGCTCGAACCGATCCTCGATCATCGGTGCGGTCATAGCCTGATCGACGCGAAGCAAGCCGTATCCGGTATGTTCGTCCCAGCCAGGTGCTCCCAAATCCTCGGCCGTTTGGACGAGGAGGTTGCGCAGCTGGAAGGGCTTCAGGCTTGGATACTTGCCCCAAGCCAGCGCAGCTGCGGCAGCGACCTGAGGCGCCGCCATGGACGTGCCGCCGGCGTACTCATAGCCGCCGCCATTCCTCGTCGTGAACACCGTCCACGGCGCAACCAGGTCTACTTCCGGTCCGAAGTTGGACCGAGGGTCAGCTTGCTTGTCGTCGTTAGTACCGCCAACAGCCAGCACTTCCGAGTAGGCGGCCGGGTATTTCACGCTATTGCCTTCATTGCCGACGGCGGCTACCAGCAGAACGCCGTGGTTCTCGGCGTATTGTACCGTCTCCGCCATACTTGCCGACGATTTGTTTAATCCTAACGAGAGCACCACAATGTTCGCGCCATGATCTACCGCATATCTTATGCCTTCGATTAACTTCGCTTCTCCGCCTGTACCATCTGCTTCCAGCGCTTTAATCGGCATAACTTTGGCATTAGGAGCAATACCCGTAATACCTTTTCCGTTATTCACAGCACTAGCGATGACTCCTGCCACATTCGTACCGTGACCGTTATTATCTTGAGGAGGTTTATTGGGATCAAGCAGGTTAATACCCGGCACAAGTCGATCGACCAGATCAGCTTGCTTGAGATCAACACCAGTATCAACTACAGCCACCACAATAGGCTTCATTGTTTCTGGAGCAGCTTGCCAAGCCTCATTCATATGAATGAGATCCAAATAAGTCTGTTTGCTTCTTAATGGATCCGATGAGGGTGGATACGCCGCATAAATGCTGCCCCCGCTCCATAATCCGCTTAAGCTGAAGCGTTCTGTCCCTTGGTTCTCTCCGGTTCCGAAGGTACATGTAAAACCTGCTGCGACGATCGTCAGAAACAAGCCCGTTCGGGCTACTCGCTCAAATTTCATCGCTTTATCCTTTCAAAGGTATTACGCCCTTGATTTATCTTTATCATGAATAACACAGTATACTATAGTTCTAACCATTATGGGTGAATTTGAAAAGAGTCAAAAGTCCTCTTTTTCCATTTTTTTGATGATTTGGTGACAAAAAGTGCTCTCAATCGACAAATAATGACCTGTAAAATCAGTCTTTTCATAAAAAAAGCCTCTTCCCAGATCTGGGAGAGGCTTTCATTATAGCATACTTCTTAAGGGATGAAGAGATCTTGCAAAATGGAAACAACATGATCGAGCCAACTTAGTGTCCATTGAGGGAATAAACCTAGCACTACACCTGCAATTGCACAAAACCAGAGCGTAATTCCCGCTGCTAATGGGACCTTTACCTCAGTTTCTTCACTTCCGCTTCGCAAGAACATATGCCTGACTAATCCAAAATAATAATAGAATGACACAACACTCGTTGCAATCATTAAGGCACCCAGCCAATACGTTCTAACCTGCATAGTACCAAAGATGATATACAGTTTTCCGAAAAACCCGCCTGTTACCGGCAATCCCGCTAACGACAGCACGATCAATACAATTGCTGCAGACGTAAACGGAGCTCGATGATAGAAACCGGACAATCCGCGCAATTGATCGCTTCCGCTTGCCCGCTCAACAATCATAACTGCCGCAAAAGCGCCTATATTCATTAGCGCATATGCGATAAGGTAGTAAGCGAATTGGGCAAAATTATCCGAATGCACGTTCATGAAGTAGATCGAAATCGGAACCAATAAGTATCCGGCATTCGCAATTCCCGAATAAGCAAACAATCTTTTTAAGCCAGTTTGACGCAAAGCAGTCACATTACCAATAACCATTGAAACCGCTGCAAGTACTGAAGCCGCCAGAAACAGATCATGATGTACCTGCTCAGAAGCGCCCTGCCCTACGATAACATAGAACACTCGGAACAGCATGGTAAATGCTGCCGCTTTGGAGATAACAGCCAGAAATGCTGTGACCGGAGTCGGTGCTCCTTCGTACACATCAGGCGCCCAGTTATGGAAAGGCGCTGCCGCGATCTTGAATGCAAAGCCCCCTAACATAAGGAATAGCGCAACATATTGCAGTGCAAGTGATTTGTCTTGCAGAGCATTCAGCCCATCACGCACTATGTTGAGATTAGTCGAGCCGGTCATTCCGTATAGGAAGGACATGCCGTACAGGAGAATAGCAGACGATATGCCGCCAAGCACGACATATTTGAAAGCTCCTTCATTGGACTTGCCGTTTTGTTTACGCATAGCCACCATCACATAGGTTGTGATGCTGAGCAGTTCAAGTCCGACAAACATTGTAATGAAGTCGGCCGAAGATGCTAAGACCATGGCACCGAGTACTGCCGATAGATAGAAATAATAATATTCACCGTGATGAGGAATGTCTTCTTTGTCTATGCTGCCTATACTCATCAGAACAATCAAAGCCGTCGCACCTAGGAAAATCAACTTCAAAACGTTTGAGAAGTCGTCGACAATAAAGCTTTTACCAAGCAATTGGATAGGTTCCACAGGATTTAACTGGGCAATCACAAAGCCGATTGATACTAAGATCGCAACGATTGACAACCATCCAATGATGCTGCGGCCTATCCGTTTCGGCAGCGCCAGATCGAGAAGGACGAGTACGAATACAGCAATGACGAGTGTCAGTTCCGGCAATAAGTGATAGAGGTCAGCGCCTAATAGGCGAATAGGTTCTACTTTATCCACAAGTCTACCCTCCTATCTTTCCAGCGACGCTTTGAATTATCTGATCAAAGCCGCTTACGGTTTCGTGAAGAGTTTGACTTAGCACGCTGGGATAAATACCCAGAAGCAAGATGAAGGCTACTAGCGTAATCATTGGGACAGCTTCAATTAATCTTGCATCCTGTATGCCGTTATAACGCTCCTGCATGCTGCCAAACGTGATGTTCAGCACGCCTCGAAGCACATAGACAGCCGTTAGAATAATTCCCAGAGCTCCAATAACTGCATATACTTTGTGGGTATTAAACAATCCAAGGAATGCTAGGAATTCACTGATAAATCCAGACAACCCTGGCAATCCAAGTGAAGCAAGACCTGCGATCAACAGAATACCGCTTATGAAAGGCACGCTCTTTGCAAGCCCTCCAAGATCTTCAAGCGTAGTTGTCTGCGTCCGTTCATATATGCTGCCAACCAGCAAGAACATTAATGCCGAGATTAAGCCGTGCGATACCAATTGGAAAATCGCACCTTCCATCCCGATTGTATTAAACGCTGCTAGTCCCAATAGAACGATACCCATATGGCTAATGGATGAATAGGCAAGGACAAGCTTAAAGTCTTTTTGGACGAGTGCTAGAATCGCCCCGTACAAGATGTTGATGACACCTAGCAACGCCAGCACCCATGCCCATTCTTTCGCTTCTGCTGGAAACAATAGAACTCCGAAACGAATTAACCCGTATGCACCCATTTTGAGCAAAATACCTGAGTGAATCATTACAACGGACGGCGGTGCTTCCGTATGAACCTTCAGCATCCACGTATGGAATGGAAAGATCGGAAGCTTAATGCCGAATGCTACCAGCAGCAGGATAAAGACGGACCATTTGGCCCCGCTGCTCATAAAAAACGGTGTGTTCGCCTGATGTACTAACGAATTGGCGTCCTGCAGCAGGTTATGCATGATGTTCTGTATGTCGCCGCTATAAAAAATACTAACGCCTTCAGCTGTATTCGCTCCTTGATTGAACCCTGCTGTGCTGACAAGAATCAGGAAAGCAATCAGCATAATCGCCGAACCTAGTCCGTTATAAATCAAGAAGCGGTTCGCCGCGTTTTCTTTCTCCATATATCCCCAAATTCCAATGAGGAAAAACATAGGAACCAGTGTAATTTCAAAAAATAAGAAGAATAGGAATAGATCCTGCGCCATAAATACGCCGAACATGCCTGCTTCCAGCAAGAGGAATAAAATAAAGTACGTTTTCCATCTTTTCTTGATATGTACAGATGCTAGCGCAGCCATACAAGATACTAGCGCTGTCAAGAACACCAGTGGAAGAGAAAGTCCATCAACAGCCATGCTGTATTTGAACTCAAAGAAAAACTCACTGATACCCTTCAAGCCTTCATGGTTAAGCGGCACTTTAATCCAGCTTAACTGCTGCGCGAACTGCAATCCTCCTGTATCCGAGTTGTAATTCGTATACAACCAACCTGCAAGCAAAAGCGGAATGATGGTTGTCAGCATGCCAATCGTTTTGATTGCACGGCCTTTTTGATTAGGAATAAAGAGCAAGACGAGCACACCCAATAAAGGAGAAAACGTAATCAGGCTTAATATCCAGTTATCCCACATGGAAGAATCTCCTTCCCGCTAAAGCTAAGGTGAGCACAATCAAACCAAGCAGCATAATGACGCCGTATGTTTGTACTTGTCCGTTTTGCAGCCTTGAGCCCAGACGCCCCAGCCCAACAACAGATATGGCTGTAAGCTTAACAATGCCGTCAATGACATAAACATCGAACACATGCAGAATATACCCGATGGCTTTAACCGGCATAATGACGATGGTTTCATAAATTTCATCTATAAAATATTTGCGGTTCAGCAGCGTATACAGCCATGGCAGCTTCGCCGCTACACCCTCTGCAGAAATAGAACGCTTCACATACACAAGGGCTCCAACTCCGATACCTAATAAACAGGCAAGTGTCGACAGGATGATCACAGTCCAGTTAGCGGCATCATGCGCTTTCTCTCCGGTCAGCCATTCGCCGAGCCATGGATTAAAAGGAGTAAACACGAAACCCGCTGCTATAGCCAGGACAGCCAGGATAATTAATGGCAGTGTCATGGACACCGGTGATTCATGCGGCTCATAATTCGAACGTTTCTTTCCTAGGAAGACCAAGAAGAATAGACGAGACATATACAGTGCTGTGAAGAAGGCTGCGATGATGCCTACCCAGAATAACAGCTTATTATGGTCGAATGCTTCCGTTAGAATCGCGTCCTTCGACCAGAAACCGGACAGCGGCGCGATTCCTGACAAAGCCAATGTGCCGATAGCGAACGTGATTGTAGTGATCTTCATGCTTCGGCTGAGACCGCCCATTTCATGTATGTTTTGCGTATGCGTAGCATGTATCACACTGCCGGCTCCCAAGAACAGCAGCGCTTTGAAAAATGCATGGGTAAACAAATGGAACATTCCCGTCGCATAAGATACACCAAAACCAAGGGCCATCATCATGTAACCGAGTTGGCTGACGGTGGAATACGCCAAAATCCGCTTTATATCATTCTGCGCAATCCCGATTGTAGCGGCAAATATCGCGGTAAATCCGCCTACATAAGCCACTACTGTTAACGCATCAGGCGATGCCAGAAAAACATCGTAAGTACGGGCTACCAAGTAAACCCCTGCCGCAACCATCGTAGCGGCATGTATCAATGCAGAGATCGGTGTCGGCCCTTCCATGGCATCCGGAAGCCATGTATGCAAAGGGAATTGACCTGACTTGCCGATCGCGCCCACAAAAATTAGGAGTGCTATCCAAGTTGTAACGCCTTGTTCCATTTTTGAAGCACCGCCGAAGGCATTGCTAATGGAGGTGAAATCGAGTGCATGATTCGGCATGTACCAGAACAGGAGCAGAATTGCGATGAAGAGTCCGACATCACCGATTCGGGTGACAATAAAGGCTTTCTTCGCTGCCGCTTTCGCTTCCGGCTTATGATACCAGAATCCGACGAGCAGAAACGAGCATACACCCACAAGCTCCCAGAAAATATACAGCTCTACAATATTCTCCGACATAACCAGACCCAGCATGGAGAAAGAAAATAATGCGATATAGCCAAAAAACACATTAATCCGCTCATCACCGTGCATATAACCGCGGGAATAAATGTTCACAAGCAGACTGACGAAGGTAACGATGACAAGCATCAATGCGTTCAGATTCGTAATTTCAAATCCCATATTCAGAGAGAAATCGCCGACTTTTATCCATTCCAGCGAGTTCCATGTGTAATTGCTCACATCTCCGCCTATCCGTTCGACAAAGATAAGAACCGCAAGGATGAATGACGCTGCCATCGCCAGGATGGAGATAAAGCTTCCCACTGCCTTCATTTGGCGTCCCATTGCCGTCAGAACCAAGAAAGCGAGTAAAGGGAACAGCGGGATCAGCCAAGCGTATTGCGAATATTCCGATGCCATCTAAGTATATCCCCCTATCGCTTCATGGAATTCATGTCGGTCACGTCAGCCGTGCCTTTATTTCTATAGAGCGTTATCAGAACTGCAACGCCTACCGCCACTTCAGCAGCCGCCACAGTAATGGTAAAGAGCGTGAAGATATGTCCGTTAAGCGATGGGTGCAGCCCGAGCTTGGAAAATGCGATTAAATTCAAGTTGACCGCATTCAACATTAATTCAACGGACAACAGGACAACGACTCCGTTTCGCTTTGACAGGGCTCCATAGAGTCCAATGCAGAATAACACGGCGGCCAATGCCAGGTAAGGTGTAATAGCTGATCCCATGCTACTCCCCCTCCCTTTTGGCAATGATGATTGCGCCAATGAGGGCTACCGTCAACAGCACAGACATAACCTCAAATGGAATCGAATATTGGTTGAAAAGCAGTTTGCCGATCTCCAGCGTATTGTCTTTTCCCGGATCAAAAGTCCCTTCAGTTACAAAGCTGGCATTCTGAATCGCGTAGAAGATAATTCCGAACAGACCCGCTGCACCAAGGAACAAGATAACATTGTGCGCTAATCGGGGACTCCCGTCTTCTTCGGCGCGGTGTTTGGTCAACATAATACCAAAAATCATCAGGATCGAGATCGCACCAGCGTAAATAAGTATTTGCACAACAGCCACAAACTCTGCACTAAGCAATAGGTAGATGGCTGCAAGTGACACAAAAGTAAATGCAGCTGAAATGAGCATATGAACGACTTTTGTGTGATTGATCATATTTAACGCGCCAGTAATAGCGCACACGGCGAAGACGAGAAACATAATGTTGGAGCCGCTTGAAAGAAAACCGACTAAGCCGCTAAACATCCTTTTTGGCGCCCCCTTTCGGCATAGCCGAATTGTTTTCTTGACGCACATGGGTTGTATTGTTGCTTAACCATGCCATATCTTTAAACAAATCATCCCGACTGTAGGAGCTAAGTTCGAAATTATTTGTCATTACAATTGCTTCTGTAGGACAGACCTCTGTACATAGATCGCACAGAATACAGAGCTCAAAGTTAATATCGTAGGTATCGATCACTTTACCCTTTTTCTCTGGATCGGGGTTCGCCTTGCCAGTTAGTGTAATGCAATCCGTCGGGCATATTTTGGCGCACATATTGCAAACGATGCACTTTTCAGGATCAAAATATTGAATCCCCCTGAATCGGTCTGGCATCTCTATTGGAATATCCGGATAAGCATAGGTAATCTTCTTCTCCGTGAAGCTTTTTAACGTGACCCCGAGACCTTTCACAATCCCTTTCATGTTTCATTCCCCTTTCTTACTAAGATACGAGGCTCATATAGACGGCCGTCACCAGAATGTTAAGCAGCGCTAAAGGCAGCAGTACCTTCCAGCCAAGGCCCATGAGCTGATCGATTCGCACACGAGGCAATGTGGCGCGGATCCAGAACAGGAAGAAAACAATGGCCGAGAATTTCAGCAGAAACCACAGGAAGCCCGGAATAAAAGTCAGGAATGGCAGCGGTGCATGCCAACCGCCGAGGAAAACCAACGTGATCAAAGATGAAAATACAAACACATAAATATATTCCGCCAGCATATAGAACGCAAAACGGAATCCGCTATATTCAACATGATATCCCGCAACCAGTTCAGACTCCGCTTCCGGAAGATCGAAGGGCGTGCGATTCAGTTCAGATACAGCTGCAATGACAAAAACAACGAAGCCGATAATTTGCGGCAGGAAATTCCACTGCCAGAATGCATTGCCTTGGCCTTCCACGATGAGGCGCATGTTCAATGATCCCGTCATCATAACAGAACCTAATAATGATAGAACTAACGGAATTTCATAGGAAATCATCTGTGCCGCCGAACGCATGCCGCCAAGCAGTGCATATTTATTGTTGGAAGCCCATCCGCCTAAGATGATACCAATTGTCGAGATACCGGACATGGCGATGATATAGAGCAATCCCACATTAAAATCAGCGTGGAAAAAGCCTTCCCAGAAAGGAATTGTAGCTACAATTGCAAACGAAGGAACTAACGTTATAATCGGTGCTAATATGAATAAATCGCGCTCCGCATTGCGTGGTATGGTATCCTCTTTGATGAGCAGCTTGACTACGTCAGCGACGCTTTGAAGCAATCCCATTGGTCCTGTTCGATTCGGTCCGATCCGCAGCTGCATATATCCGATTACTTTGCGTTCAAAGTAAATCGCATACGTCACGAAGAAGAGAACTACCAGCAGCATGACAACGCCAAACACAGCGAAAATTGCAAAATTGGTCCATGTCAACGATTCTTGGAGTCTACCCAGCATTATCCGTCCACCTCGCCCACAACAATATCAATGCCGCCTAGAATCGTAATTAGATTCGTCATCGTCTCGCCAACAAGCAGCTTTGGCAGAATCTGAAGATTTACAAAGGAAGGCCTGCGGAATTTCAACCGAAACGGCTCGGTTTTACCTCGAGAAACGAGATGCACACCGATTTCGCCGCGGGGCGATTCAATTCGTGCATAAGTTTCGCCGATAGGCGGCCTAAGAATCTTAGGCACCTTGCCCATCGTATCTCCGCTGGAAGGCATTTGTTCCACAGCTTGCTCCAAAATACGCAGCGATTGAACGATTTCCTCTAATCGTAAAAGATAGCGATCATAGCAATCACCGCCGTCACGAACGGGCACATCGAATTCGAAACGATCATAGATACAATAAGGTTCTTCTTTACGCAGATCCCACTTCACGCCTGTACAGCGCAAGTTAGCCCCGCTTAAGCCGTATTGTATTGCTTCTTCAGCCGTATATCTTCCTATGCCTTTGATCCGCGACAGGAAAATTTCATTGCCGCTGACTAAGTTGTCGTATTCTTTCAGTTTGCCGCGCATGTAAGGAATAAAATCACGCACTTTTTCAATCCATCCCGGAGGAGCGTCCCATTTGACGCCGCCGACGCGCATGTAGTTGTAAGTAAGCCTGGCACCGCACAGCTCATTGAATAAGTTGATAATAATCTCACGGTCGCGGAAGGCATAAAGAAATGGACTCATTGCTCCAATATCAAGCAAATACGTCCCCCACCATACCATATGACTGGCAATCCGTTGCAGCTCCATCACGATCAATCTGAGAAATTCCGCGCGTTCCGGGATTTCGAGGCCCATCATTTTTTCCACGGAATGAACAAGCACATAATTGTTTGTCATTGCAGATACATAGTCCAAACGGTCTGTATAAGGAATGATCTGCGTATAATTTAAGTTTTCAGCAAGCTTCTCTGTACCGCGATGCAAATAACCCATTACAGGGATAGCTTCGCGAATAACCTCGCCGTCGAGCTTTACTACGATTCGGAAAACGCCATGTGTACTCGGATGCTGAGGCCCGACATTCAACAGCAATTCTTCTGTCCGTAACAAGTGCTACACCTCCGGGTCAAACGGTTCATAGTCTTTGCGGATCGGATGGCCGACCCAATCGTCAGGCATCATAATTCTCGTTAGATTCGGGTGGCCGGTAAACGTTATACCGAGCAGATCATATATTTCTCTTTCATTCCAATTCGCCGTTTCCCATACCGGTGTTGCCGAAGGTATGAAAGGTTGTTCGCGATCCGCTTTCACACGGACATAGACATTCCTCTTCGAAGTAAGCGAAAGAATATGAAAACCTGCCTCTAAATGTGTTTCTTGATCAATTCCTGTCACATTGCGCAAATAATTATAACTAAGTTCCGGGTGATCGCGAAGAACAATCGCGGCTTCATACCAGTGCTCTTTATGAATAGACAAGCTTGGCATATCGCCATCTTTATCGTTAATCCAAGCTTCCTCTACAACATTATCCGACAACATTTCCTTCAATACACGAACGATCATATCTAGCTCTGGCTGCTTCGGTGAAGGTTCCTTCGGAACTACACCTTCAGCCTCGGCTTCCGCAGCGGCTTTAGCAGCTCTGGCGGCAGCCCTAGCCGCACGCGCTTCTTCGTTAGCTTTCGCCTTTGCTTCGGGATCTAGCGCTTCTGCAGCATCTGACACAGGTGTTGGGCTGGAGGACTCTGCACCGGATGAAGCGGGACCTTCAGTAACGGAGACTGATTCAGAAGCAGACTCGCTCTCAGACTTCATTTCTTCGATTGGCGATGCTTTTGTTAACTCTTTGCTCGTTTCATCGCTCATCGATTGGTCACCCGCTCTCCAGTCTTCGCTTCGTATTGAATCTTCTCTTGCAATTTATTGATACCGTAGATCAGCGCAGCCGGGTTCGGCGGGCAGCCGGGAATGTATACATCCACAGGCACCACTTGATCGACGCCTTTCACTACAGCATATGATTTCACATAGGGTCCTCCTGCCGTTGCGCAAGAGCCCATGGCAATAACCCACTTAGGCTCAGGCATCTGATCGTACAGACGCTTCAGCAGCGGTGCCATCTTTTTCGTAACTGTCCCTGCCACGATCATTACATCCGATTGCCTTGGCGAAGTACGGAATATCACACCGAACCGGTCCAAATCGTAATGCGATGCACCCGTTCCCATCATTTCTATGGCACAGCAGGCAAGTCCAAAGGTAAGGGGCCATAATGAATTGCTGCGAGCCCATGCCTTCACTTGTTCAAGAGTAGTCATAAATACATTGCGATCAATTTCCTGACGCTCTTCCGGTGATATTGATTCTAAATTGAATTCCATTTCAGCACCTTCTTCTTCCAAGCATAAAGTAGTCCTATTGTCAGCAATACGATGAAAATAATCATTTCCACAAAAGCAAACCAACCAAGACCCTTATAAGCAACTGCCCATGGATATAAAAACACCGTTTCCACATCAAAAATAACAAACATTAAGGCGAACAAATAGTAGCGTATGTTAAAGCGAATTTGACCTTCTCCTACTGGCTCATTACCGCTCTCGTAGGTGGTGTACTTCTCTTCCTTGGGCTTGTACGGTCGAAGCAGCTTCCCAATGAAAAGCGAAGAAACCGGCAGTATAATACCAAGTCCGAGGAAAATCGCCAAAACAATGTAGTTATTCGTATACATCCGTTTGTAACCGCCTCCAATATTTATTCATAGCGCTTAATAAGCTTATTACTTCCTTTGATAATCAACTATCCAATTATACCATATGGTAAATTTTTGTGTCTAATGAAACCTTCACAAAAATAACACATCCATGAAATATTAAAAACAAATTGTAAAAACAAAAAAACGCACGTCCGCAGACACACGTTTTTTTGCTTAGTTCCTTATTTTTTTGCGCCTACATTTATACGGTTAACCGCTTTTTGCAAGGCAACTTCGGCACGAATCACATCGATGTCTTTCGTCTTGCTTTGCAAACGCTGTTCCGCACGAGCTTTTGCTGCCTGTGCGCGATCGATATCGATATCGCCTGACAGTTCAGCGCTTTCCGCGAGAATAACTACTTTATCTTTACGCACTTCCATAAAACCGCCGTTTATAGCAATCACTTCATCAGCAGATTGCAAATGCTTGATGGTGACAGGCGCAATTTTTAGAGGAGTTACCAAGGGAATGTGGTTAGGAAGAATTCCCAGTTCGCCCGCTGCGCCTTTGACAACAACCATTCTAGCTTGCTGGGCATACACTTTGCGCTCCGGAGTTACGATTTCCAGCAGGAAAGTACTCATGTTATATCATCCCCCCGGATTAAAGTGTTTTCGCTTTTTCTACCGCTTCTTCAATGGTACCAACGTACATGAATGCCGCTTCCGGAAGGTCGTCATGCTTACCTTCAAGAATTTCTTTGAAGCTGCGAACAGTTTCTTTTACTGGCACGTATTTACCTTTGATACCTGTAAATTGCTCGGCAACATGGAAAGGCTGCGACAAGAAACGCTCAATTTTTCTTGCACGTTGTACAGTCAATTTGTCCTCGTCAGACAACTCGTCCATACCAAGAATCGCAATGATGTCTTGTAATTCTTTATAACGCTGCAGGATACGTTTTACGCCTTGAGCGATATCATAATGCTCTTGACCAACTACTGCAGGCGACAAAATACGGGAAGAAGATGCAAGCGGATCTACGGCAGGGAAAATCCCTTTCTCGGAGATTTTACGCTCCAAGTTTGTAGTAGCGTCCAAGTGAGCGAACGCTGTAGCCGGTGCCGGATCCGTATAGTCATCCGCAGGAACGTAAATCGCTTGAATCGAAGTTACGGAACCTTTTTTCGTGGATGTAATACGCTCTTGCAATTGGCCCATTTCCGTTGCCAGCGTAGGCTGGTAACCAACCGCGGACGGCATGCGTCCTAGCAGGGCAGAAACTTCGGAACCCGCTTGTGTAAAGCGGAAGATGTTATCGATGAATAGCAGCGTATCTTTACCTTCTTGATCACGGAAATGCTCAGCCATAGTCAATCCAGTCAAAGCTACACGCATACGAGCGCCTGGCGGCTCGTTCATTTGACCGAACACCATCGCTGTTTTATTGATAACGCCGGAATCTTTCATTTCGTGGTACAAGTCGTTACCTTCACGCGTTCTTTCTCCAACACCCGCAAACACGGAAATACCGCCGTGCTCTTGCGCAATGTTATTGATAAGCTCTTGAATTGTAACAGTTTTACCTACACCCGCGCCGCCGAACAGGCCGATTTTACCGCCTTTGGCATAGGGAGCGAGCAGGTCAATAACCTTGATGCCCGTTTCAAGTATTTCTGCTTGCGTGGACAATTCTTCGAAAAGCGGAGCTTGACGATGAATAGGGTTCAAATGGGTGCGGTCAACATCAGCGGCGCCATCGATCGGCTCTCCTAATACGTTGAATACGCGACCTAGGGTAACTTCGCCTACCGGCACCGATATTGGCGCTCCGGTATCAACAGCATCAAGGCCCCGAACCAGACCATCCGTAGAGGACATCGCTACGCAGCGAACAAGGTTGTCGCCCAAATGCACAGCAGCTTCTACAGTCAAGTTAATTTCTACTTCACCCTGGGATTGGGCTTTTCTTTGAATCTTAATCGCATTTAAAATTTCAGGCAGTTGTCCACGCTCGAATTCGATGTCGACAACAGGACCTGTAATTGAAACAACGCGTCCTGTGCTCATTGTATTCCCTCCTTAACACTGGTTTGCCAGCCTGCTTACTTACGCTTGCGCGTTCGCACCGGCCACAATCTCGGATATTTCTTGCGTAATCGCTGCCTGACGCGCACGGTTGTACACGAGCGTCAAAGAACTGATCATCTTCGTTGCATTTTTCGTTGCGCTGCCCATTGCCGTCATACGCGCTCCGAATTCACTCGCTTTGCCTTCAAGCACAGCGCTGTAAACTAACGTTTCCGCATATTTCGGAAGAAGAACCTTAAGCACCTCTTCCGCAGATGGCTCATATTCATAGCTAGTTATAGGTCCTGTGTTCTTCACTTCTTCTAACGGAAGAAGGCGCTTCTCAACAGGCACTTGCGAAATGGCATTGATGAATTGGTTATAGACGAGATACAGCTCGTCGTATGCACCGTCTTCAAAATTTTGTACGGCTGTTGCAGCCAGTGATTTAATGTCCGAGAAGCTAGGCGAGTCGCTTAATCCAGTAACTTCACCCACGATCGAGATGCCTCTTTTGCGGAAGAAATCACGGCCTTTACGTCCTACTACGAAAATGGAATACTGATCCGGTGATGTATGCTTCTCACGAATCGTAGTCATCACTTTACGCAGCAGATTGCCGTTATATCCGCCTGCCAAACCGCGATCCGACGTAATAACGAGATAACCCGTTTTCTTGATCGGTCTCGACTCCAGCATAGGATGCTTAATGCCTTTCGTTCCTGCAGCAATTGCCGAGACGACTTCTTTCATCTTATCCGCATAGGGACGAGCTGCTTGGGCAGCTTCCTGAGCTCTTCTCAGCTTAGATGCGGCAACCATTTCCATCGCTTTGGTAATTTGCTTCGTGTTCTGAACACTTTTGATTTGACGCTTAATATCGCGCATGCCTTTAGCCAACTGTTTCACCCCCCTGGGGATAACTTACTTAGTGCCGGTTATCCGATTAAACCGATGTTGCAAAGCCTTTTTTGAACTTCGCAATTACATCGATCAATGCTTTCTCGTTATCTGCCGTCAAGTCTTTCGTGTCTCGAATCGACGCCAACACTTCAGGGTGCGAAGAATCCAAGAAGGAAAGGAACTCTTTCTCAAAACGGGTGATATCCGTTACCGGAATCTCATCCAAATGACCTTTTACCGCTGTATAAATACTGACTACCTGACGTTCAACCGAAAGCGGTTCGTTAACGCCTTGCTTCAGAATTTCCAAAGTGCGAACACCGCGGTTCAAGCGTGCTTGTGTGGATTTATCAAGATCGGAACCGAACTGCGAGAACGCCGCAAGCTCACGATATTGAGCAAGGTCAAGACGTAACGTACCGGCTACCTTCTTCATCGCTTTGATTTGCGCTGAGCCGCCTACACGGGATACGGAAATACCTACGTTAACCGCAGGGCGTTGTCCGGAGTAGAAAAGGTCGGATTCCAAGAAAATTTGTCCGTCCGTGATGGAAATCACGTTCGTAGGGATGTAAGCGGACACGTCGCTCGCTTGCGTCTCAATGAACGGCAAAGCAGTCAATGAACCGCCGCCTAATTCGTCGTTCAGCTTCGCAGCGCGCTCCAGCAAACGGGAGTGCAAGTAGAATACGTCACCAGGATAAGCTTCCCGACCTGGAGGACGGCGCAGCAAGAGTGATAGCTCACGGTATGCTGCAGCTTGTTTGGACAAATCATCATAGATGATTAGAACGTGCTCGCCTTTGTACATGAAGTACTCGCCCATTGCACAGCCCGCATAAGGAGCCAAGAACAGAAGCGGTGAAGGCTCGGAAGCACTTGCCGTTACAACAATCGTGTAATCCAAAGCGCCGTTACGGCGAAGTGTTTCCACAACGTTCGCTACCGTGGATTGCTTCTGGCCGATGGCTACATAAATACATTTCACGCCATTGCCTTTTTGGTTGATGATCGTGTCAATCGCGATCGCTGTTTTACCTGTTTGACGGTCACCGATGATAAGCTCGCGCTGTCCGCGGCCGATCGGTACCATGGAGTCAATCGCTTTGATACCCGTTTGCATAGGCTCATGGACGGATTTACGTGCCATTACGCCTGGTGCTGGAGATTCAATCGGACGAGCAAGTGTAGTCTCGATTGGACCTTTACCATCAAGCGGATGTCCAAGAGCGTTGACTACGCGTCCAAGAAGCGCTTCGCCTACAGGAACTTCCATGATGCGGCCTGTACGTTTAACTTGGTCGCCTTCACGGATATCTGTGTAAGGTCCCAAAATTACGATACCGACATTGTTCTCTTCAAGGTTCAGCGCCATGCCGACCACGCCGTTAGCGAATTCTAACAATTCGCCTGACATTGCGTTCTCAAGTCCATGAGCGCGGGCAATACCGTCCCCGACTTGAATAACTGTCCCTACATCAACTACCTGCAGGTCAGATTTATAGTTTTCAATTTGCTGTTTAATCAGCGTGCTGATTTCATCAGGTCTGATACTCAAGGAAACTCACCCCTATCTACAGTGCTTGTACTTGACTTAACGATTTTTTCATACGGTCCAGCTTGCCGGCCAAGCTTCCATCGTACAGACGGTCGCCTATGCGCACTTGAATTCCGCCGATCAGCGCTTTATTCGTAATGGTTTCCACTTGTATGGTTTTGCCTGTGATTTTGCCAAATTCAGCGGCGATATGCGCCTGCTCTTCTTGCGATAACGCAAAAGCCGAAGTCACAACGGCAAGGGCCTGCCCGGTTTTCTCATTAGCGATTGTTACAAAATCGGAATAGAGCACGTTAAGCAAGTTTTGACGCCCTTTTTTAACTAATAAAAGTAAAGTGCCAAATACCGGCTCCGACAGCTTATTCGCGAATACGTTGTTCAGAAAATCGGCTTTTGCGGAAGCATCGATGTTTGGATGGTTGAGCAGGTTGCGGAAGTCAGCGTTAGCTTTGACCACTTCAACGACTGCTTTCAATTCCTGCTGCACTTGAGAAATGATGCCGCGCTCCTTCGCCACTTCAAAAAGAGCTCTCGCATATCGTTTTGCTACGATAACGTCACTCATTTTGCTCCCCCTACCTCATTCAGGTAATGGTCAACGAGTTCTTTTTGCGACTTCTCATCTACTTGCTTTTCAATAATTTTCGATGCGATCAAGACGGACATTGCGCCCACTTCGTTACGAAGCGCCGCGACCGCTTTGCTCTTCTCGTTCTCAATATCGCGAACCGCTTCATCTTTCAAACGAGTCGTTTCGGATTTAGCTTGAGCGACAATGTCGTCAGCTTGTTTGGAAGAAGTAACACGAGCTTGCTCGATAATATCGTAAGCGTCTTTCTTTGCTTGTTGAACTGCTTCTTTTTGTTCATTTAACAGAGCTTCAGCCTGTTTACGGTTTTCTTCAGCATTCGCAAGCTGGCTTTGAACGATCTCTCTGCGCTTTTCGATGATGCCGAATAAAGGATTGATAACCCTTTTTGCTAAAAATAAATATAAAAGCCCGAATGCGGCTAAAGCAATTACGGTAGATGTCCATTTCAAATCCATTCAGGTCACTCCTTTCTTTGGAAGCCATTATCCAATACCTTCAGTCACACAAGCATAATGAAGGCGTGGACGACAGCTGCCTTCCGCGCCAATCGGGAAAACCAATAATTAGGCTTGACCCCAGAAAATCAATGCAAGAACCAGACCGATAACCGGCAAACCTTCTACTAACGCAACCCCGATGTACATTGTTGTGGAAATTGTACCGCGAAGCTCAGGTTGACGGGAAATTCCTTCAATTGCGCGACCTACGATCAAACCGTTACCAATACCTGCACCTAGTGCTCCTAAACCTACTGCGATCGCAGCTGCGATTAATGCCATAACTCCCATTGTAAAAATCCTCCTTAGTGGTTTCTAATTTTGGTTTATTGTAAATCTATCGGACTTAGTGTCCATGACTTTCTTCATGCTTCACGTTCTGGGAAATATACACCATAGTAAGTGTCGTAAAGATGAATGCTTGAATTGTACCGATAAAGATACTGAAGCCCTGCCAAGCCATCAGCGGGATGATTCCCCAGATGCTTGCTTTTAAAATTACTGAGATCATGACCTCACCAGCAAAAATGTTACCGAATAACCGTAATCCAAGCGTTAGCAGCTTAGCGATTTGCTCAATAATATTCAGTGGAAGCAAAAACGGAAACGGTTCGAAATAGTGCTTGAAGTAATGCTTCGTGTTTTTGAAGATACCAAGGTAGTGCGTCATGAAAATGACCATTAACGCAAGACCCATAGTAACTGAAGCATCGGCAGTCGGCGATTTCCACCAGCTGACCTCCACATGATGATTAGCAGCTTTAGCTAACATTTGGTCGCTAATAATTTCATGGCCGAAAAGCGAGAAAGGTTCATGGTGCTCGGTAACGATGTAGAACGGAAGACCTAGCATATTTCCTACAAAGATAAACATGATCAGCGTAACGCCCAGTGTCAAAAACCTTTGTCCTTCTTTAGAGCCAATGGTGCTGCCGATGATACCTTGTACGAACTCGATGATCCATTCCATAAAGTTTTGCATTTTACCCGGATTTTCAACGGATAATTTCCGTGACCCCAGAGTCCCGAGAATGATCACAACAATCGACGTCAGAATGATCATAGCAATGGCGGCTAAATCGAAAGGAATCCCTCCGATTTCAATAACCGGCGATGTATGCATATGTGTGTTTTCACCCCTTCCCTTTAATCGTCGCTCCGATTGTATTTTGCCGTAGCAATGATGCCCAGTACGAGTGTTGCCAACTGGACAAAAAATAACCCTGCAACCGCCGCAATCAGGTTGAAGCCCAATCTTTGAGCAACCAAAATCATCAGTCCGCCGATGGCTGCCCGAATAGCAAACCCCAGGCCTCCACGGGTTCTTGTACCTTCTGCTGCGGATGCGGTCAGCTTACTAATTTTCCATGCCAGATGCCGGGAATTTAGAAGAGCTGCGATCGTACCTAAGATAAGTCCGGATAAAACCGGACGGTATTCGGGAAATACTGCCCATGCCAGTAGTGAAGCGGATAAAAAGAGCAGCGTGATGCGTAACGAGGATTTCAGTAGCGCGGATAATTCAATCATTACTTGCCTCCGTTAACGACTTGAGCAGAACAATGACACTGACAACGCCGAGCGCAAGACCAACAATCATGCCCCCGATCGTCCAAGCCGTTTCGCTGCCAAACCTCCTGCCGAAGAATCCGCCAATGAAATAACCAACAGCCAAACAGACGACTACATCTGCTCCCAAAGCGCTTACAATAAAAAATCCGCGCCAAGGGTTTTCTTCCGGTTTAGGCTCTTTCATGACATCAACTCCGCCCCTAGAGGATCATCAATGGTCTAAAATAGTCTAAACCATCTCATAATCCTCATTAATTTTATCGAACAGTGAGAAGGTTTGTCAATGCGGATAAATCCAAACATTTAGTGAACGAAACAGAAGGGAACATGCGATTTCTTGCCAAAAAATGACTACAAACACTTAGTTAGCCTTCGAATGGCGCCGGGCGATTATTGGAATATCCAAAATGATGCAAAATAGCTTGGACTATTCGCTGTGAAGCTTTACCATCCCCATATGGATTAGCCGCTTTACTCATGCGTTCATACAAGGCTTGGTCAGTTAACAATGCCTTTGCACGGTTATACACTTTTTCTTCATCCGTGCCGACAAGCTCAAGGGTTCCGGCATCAATGCCTTCCGGCCTTTCGGTAGTATCCCGCAGCACTAGCACAGGCACTCCAAATGAAGGAGCTTCTTCCTGTAACCCCCCTGAATCGGTCAAAATCATATGCGTATGCGGATAAAGATTATGTAATTCGAACACATCCATCGGATCAATCAGCTGAATGCGCGGATGATTGCCTAGGATTTCATGAGCGGGCTCTCTAACTGCAGGGCTGAGATGAACAGGATAGACAATCGCAATATCCTCGAACTCGTCAGCTAGCTTTTTGACAGCCCGGAAAATGCGGCGATGCGGCTCCCCCTGAGCTTCCCGACGGTGTGCAGTCATTAAAATCAGCCGCTTACCCTCTGCCCATTTAAGAACATTGTGAGTAAAATTATGATCTACCGTATATTGAAATACATCCGTTACCGTATTTCCTGTAACGTATATAGTCGATTCCTTTTTGTTTTCTTTTCGTAAATTGTTCGCCGACAAATTAGTAGGGGCAAAGTGCAAATCGGCCAACACGCCTGTCAATTGACGATTCATTTCTTCTGGATAAGGAGACAGCTTATTCCAAGTTCTTAGACCCGCTTCTACATGGGCAACTTGAATTTGCTGCATAAATGCCGCGTAGCTCGCCAGGAAGGTAGTCAGCGTGTCGCCGTGTACCAGAATTAAGTCTGGTTGCGTTTCCCGGAACACAGGCTCCAACCCTTGAAGCACGCGAATTGATATTTCGTTCAGCGTTTGGCGGTCCTTCATCACATCAAGATCATGATCCGGCTGAATGTGAAAAAGATCAAGCACTTGGTCAAGCATCTGCCGATGCTGCGCCGTTACACATACAAGCGACTCGATGGTGTCAGGATGCTTTTCCAGCTCTTTAATCAGCGGAGCCATTTTAATAGCTTCCGGTCTTGTACCAAAAATGGTAATGACTTTAAGTCGTTTCATGCCAGTAATACCTACCTTTCTTTAAATAACACACCTTTTCAATGTGTAATCATTCTTGATGTCCGCTTCCGTACTCATTGTGTGCCGAACAACCTGTCGCCCGCATCGCCCAATCCCGGAACAATATAGCTGTGATCATTGAGATAGCTGTCTACAGCAGCGACATAAATATCGATATCCGGATGTTCCTTCTGTACGGCAGCAACCCCTTCCGGCGCTGCAATCAGGCACATAAGCTTAATTTGTGTGCAATTGCGGCTTTTCAATGCCGCAATCGCCGCATTCGCCGACCCGCCTGTAGCCAGCATTGGATCAATGACGATCAACTCGCGCTCCTGTACATCTGTAGGCAGTTTTGCGTAATATTCTACAGGTTGAAGCGTCTCTGGATCGCGATACATGCCTAAGTGGCCGACTTTTGCAGATGGTACTAGCTTTAGAATTCCCTCAACCATACCTAGTCCCGCCCTGAGTATTGGTATTAAACCGAGAGAGCGGCCTGCTATGACCTTGCACTGTGCCGTTGCAACCGGTGTTTGTACTTCCACTGACTCTAAAGGGAGATTACGGGTTATCTCGTATGCCATTAAAGTAGCAACTTCACTTACCAATTCACGAAAATCTTTGGTCGTTGTGTTCTCATCCCTTATGTATGTTAATTTATGCTGTATTAATGGATGATCATATATAAAGACCTTTCCCATTATGCCCCTCCTTATTAAATGAAACTCGATCCATTTCGTTTCAAGACCGTAAATCGAATCTATTATAACATAGGTTACCCGGCATAGCTTTTCCAAAAAAGAAAAAGGGCATGTAAAAGCACCCTTTTTAAAACAAAAAAGCCATAAGTTGGATTGTTGCCTTCCAGCCTATGACTCAAATTGTTGTATAAAATTAGTAGCTTAATCCCGGGTAAAGCGGGTATTGCGCCGTTAAGTCTTTGACCATGCCGCGTACTTTGTCATGCACGGCTGTGTCATTCGGATTCTTGAGCGTCAGCGCAATGATCTGAGCGATTGTTTTCATCGCTTCCACACCCATGCCGCGTGAAGTTGCAGCAGGCGTGCCAACGCGAATACCGCTAGTAACAAACGGGCTCGTAGGATCATAAGGAATAGCGTTCTTGTTACACGTTACGCCTACTTCATCGAGCAAATGCTCAGCGTCTTTACCGCTGATGTTCAAGTTGCGCAGATCAATCAGTATTAAATGATTATCCGTGCCGCCGGAAACAAGATTTACTCCTTCAGCGTTTAAACTTGCGGCAAGTGCCGCAGCGTTGTCGACAACGTTTTGCGCATAGGTTTTGAAATCAGGCTGCAAGGCTTCGCCAAAAGCTACAGCTTTTGCCGAAATGACATGCATTAACGGACCGCCTTGGGTACCAGGGAATACCGCTTTATCAATCGCCGCTGCCCAAGGCTTACGGCAAAGAATCATACCGCCGCGCGGACCGCGAAGCGTCTTGTGCGTTGTGGTGGTAACAAAGTGCGCATGCGGCACTGGATTCGGGTGCAAGCCTGCAGCCACAAGTCCGGCGATGTGCGCCATGTCGACCATAAACAGCGCTCCAACATCATTGGCGATGCTGGCGAAGGCTTCAAAGTCGATTGTACGCGGGTATGCGCTTGCGCCTGCAACGATTAAGCGGGGCTTATGTTTGAACGCTGCTTTGCGGACTTCATCGTAATCAATGCGGGACTCTTTCTCGGTAACACCGTAAGCTACGAAGTTATACAGGATACCGGAAGCGTTAACCGGACTGCCGTGTGTTAAGTGGCCGCCGTGCGCCAAGTTCATACCAAGAATCGTATCGCCGGGTTGAACGGCTGCCAGATAAACAGCCAAGTTCGCCTGTGCGCCGGAGTGAGGCTGCACATTCGCATGCTCAGCGCCGAATAATTCTTTCGCGCGGTCGCGCGCAATATTCTCGACGATATCTACGTACTCACAGCCCCCATAGTATCTTTTGCCGGGAAAACCCTCTGCATATTTGTTGGTCAGAATCGTTCCTGCCGCTTCAAGCACAGCGCGTGATACGAAGTTCTCAGAAGCGATCAGCTCAATTTTGTCGCGTTGGCGGCCAAGCTCCAGGTTGATAGCTTCTACAATTTTGGGATCTTGCTTCGTTAAAAATTCCATTGATAATTCCTCCTAAAGTTTGGTCACTAAGTAAATGTGTAGTTAATTTATAGCATCTATTATGAACAAATACCCTCGCCGGGAAGCTCAGGCTGAACTGCTGAATCAGCAGGTAAGCTATATACGGCCCGTTCTCCGCCTATTAATTTCGGCCGAGTATACGCCATCGTAACGTGCGCCTCGCCAATTTGGCGAATGGATGGCCTTACAGGAACAGCAACCCGCCGCAAATGCATGCCGATCAAGGTTCCGCCGATATCGATACCTGCATGTGCCTGCACACTCTCTACTAGAACGGCATCCTGAAGATGTCGAAACGCATAAGCTGCCATAGATCCGCCAGCCTTAGGTATTGGAACGGCACGCACAGGTTCGAGTGTTGAGTTACGATCCAAGATGGACCCTTCCACTACGATCGCCCGATTCAAATGCTCGCAGCATTGAAATGCAGGGACAAGTCTGAATTCCTTACATACAATCATCACGCCGCTAAACAAAGCGGCAGCCACTTCGATCGTGCCTGAAGTGCCGATGTGCGCTCCCCTAACTTCGCTTGTGCTCGTCCCTATGACAAGCATCTGCCCTGCGCGAAGCTGCCCGATCCGGACCAATTCGCGTAAATTCGTTTCAACGGCTTGAGTCAGCTGTTCCATCGAAATTTCTGCCACGGTCCATTCCTCCTAAAATAATTACGGATGAATCGTAAATCGATCTTCAAGCTCTTTCACTTTACGTAAGCGGTTTTCATGGCGTACACCATGTGAATATTCAGTTTCAAGCCATATTTTAACGATTTCTTGAGCAACGCCCGGTCCAATTACACGCTCGCCTAATGTCAGCACATTGGTATCGTTATGCTCCCGGGTCGCCTTAGCTGAGAACAAATCGTGTACCAGCGCGCTGCGGATACCGGGAATTTTGTTAGCTGCAATCGACATGCCGATGCCTGTGCCGCAGATCAGAATGCCTTTATCCGCTTCACCCGACACTACTTTCTCGCATACCGTAAGCGCGTAATCCGGATAATCAACGGAATCCTCGCAGCTGCAGCCCAAATCCTCTACAATATGTCCTAATGACTCAATAAAAGGAATAATAACATCTTTCAATCTGTAACCGGCATGATCCGCACCCATTGCGATTTTCAAAATGAGCCCCTCCTGTTCATACATCATCAGTTGCTATTATACCCTATAACGCCCTGAACACGAAAAAAGAGCGGTACGTGCCGCAATAATGCGAACGTTGCTCTTTTGCCCAGGCGACCGGCCGTATCCCTCAATGCTCCACTGTGGTATCCCACGAGTCGCCAGTTACATCGAGGCGGTTCAATTATTATTATTTTATCTTAACTCGATGCTTATGTAAAGGGTAGACCGCCCGCCCCTGTGCTCTCGCAATGACTCATTTGCTGCCTTGATTGGAGCCGTCTTTCAACTTCACAATCAACTTACGGAGACTCTCTTCAATTTCCACCGCTGTTCGCCTGTAAAACTGAATAGGCCCGCCGAACGGATCGGAAATATCATAATCCGGCATACGATCTTCAAGCAGCTGGATCCGGCTCTTCTCCTCCGGCGTCACTCTCTGCGCGAGTGCTTGCTTCACTTGTAAATCAGTAATCAACCGCTCACGCTCTAAGATGGCCGACACAATCTCCGCATCGTCTTCGACATATTCTTTCAGCGTATGTATCTTCTCAATAGACTCAGGAAATCGCTGAACGACTGCGCTTTTGTGACCCCCGGTCATCGTTAAAATCAAATCAGCCCATCCAATTAAGTTCTGGTTCACAGAGCTGGACAACAGCTTATCGGTTATCCCATGCTCAGCCAGGATCGCAGCCGAATGCGAAGATATAGGTCCGCCATCCGCCGCGTAAACACCAGCTGACCGCACTTCCACCTCAATACCTTCTTGCTGCGCCATGCGGCGTAACATAGCTTCAGCCAGCGGGCTGCGGCAAGTATTCCCGGTACATACGAATAAAATATGCATCTTACCGCCTCCTTTTAAGTAACTACCCTCTATTGTAGCTTATTTTGCACTTAGATAAAATGATCCGGGCATGTTTACATTAAAAAACGGATCCCTAATCCAAGTAAAATCATACCCCCGAACGTCTCTCCATATTCACCGGCCCAAATCCCCACTCTGCGTCCGAGCATTAAACCCATAACAGACATTACCGCGCCAAAAAAACCAAACAACAGCACCGTCACAATAATATCTGTTGCGACAAGCCCTAATGAAACACCTACAGAGAAAGAATCAATGCTTACACTCAGGGCGAACACCCAAATACTCCAAGCCGACCGAGTCTGAAATCGCACTGCTTGATCACCGAAAAGCGAGTTATAAATCATATGGCCGCCTAGCAGGATCAACAGCCCCCCTCCAACCGTGGAGGCGACTTGTCCCAAAATGGTGCTGAAATAATGACCCATCACCATGCCCATAAGCGGCATCAGCACATGCATTAGTCCAATGATGAGGGAGATCTGAACAATGTGCAGCAGACGAATGCCCCTCATCCCAACCCCAATGCCGAGCGAAAATGCATCCATCCCTAAAGCGACGGCCATGATCAGCACTGTCACAAACTGTCCCCACGCAAAAGGTGAAGAAAGCATAATCTCACACCCCTCGTCCCATCCTCTCCTCTGAGCATATGCGGACAAACCGGGCAACATGACTAATGACAGATTCCTTCGTCTAATCAAAGATTAGAATAATGTTAAAAGCAAAAAAGACATCCCCGGCGTGGCCGTGACATGTCTTTTATTGTATGAAAGAGCCGTTTAGGGGTGAATGAATTGATTAGAAGCCGCTTTGTATAGACGGTTCATAATGGCTTGGCCGACGCCCTCGGCAGGGCAGTCTTCAGCTAAAATGAAGCCGATGCCTGCGTGGTCGAACTGACGGAGCGCGGCGAACAGCTCCCGCGCGATCGTCTTTGGCTCGCTCAGGCTGCCGCACACTTGCAGCAGATCGATGCTCGCGGCGAAGCCGGCGTAATGTTCACGATGCTCCGCATACGTGAGGACGCCGGTGCGCTCGCCGCGTCGCTTAGCCGCCTCGCAGGCGGCGGCGATCCACTCCGCGGCAGCGATGGGGTCTTCTGCCGCTACGAGCTGCATCCGCCCCTGCGGCGCGTAGTGGCGGTACTTCATGCCAGGCGCGCGCGGCGCCTGGAGGGAGAGGTCATCGATCGCTTCCGCAGAAGGCGGCTCGATGACCGGGGTGCCCGGCACCGCTTCGCGCAGCTGCGCGGCGGTAATGCCGCCCGGACGGAGCACATGCAGCGCTCCGTCTTGGTAAGCAACCACGGTCGACTCAAGGCCGACGCCGGCAGGACCGGCGTCCAGCAGCCCGGCTATGCGACCGTGCAAATCATCCCACACATGCTGCGCGTGTGTGGGGCTGGGCTTACCCGAGCGGTTGGCGCTCGGTGCAGCCACAGGCACGGCTGCTGCACGCAGCAGCCGCAGTGCTGTAGAGTGCGCTGGAATTCGCACCCCGACTGTGTCTAGCCCCGCCGTCACCAGCGGGGAGACAGCTCCATGCCGCACCGGCAGGATGATGGTGAGCGGCCCGGGCCAGAACGCGTCCATTAGACGCGATAAAGCCTCAGCATGGGGCAGCGTAAAGCTGTCCAGCTGAGACCGATCGGCGATATGGACGATTAGGGGATTGTCCGACGGCCTTCCTTTGGCCGTGAAAATGCCTTCCACGGCGGCACTCTGCATGGCATCCGCACCTAGCCCATAGACGGTTTCCGTCGGGAACGCCACCGTCTGTCCCTTGCGGAGAAGAAGGGCCGCCTCATTAATCGCCTTATCGTTGTCCGTCTCCGAATCGTCGTTAGTAATCTGCCAATACATAGTCGTTATCATCTTCGAAAGAACATCCTTCTATTTGGTAAGGTTTCGATGGACTCAGGTTTTATGCGAATAAGGAGCGCACCATGTCCCACAAAAAGAAGCGGAACTTCGGTTTAAGTTGAGCATCCTCTTGTGAATCCTGCGTGTCCACGCTGCTTGAACTAGAGCTGACTTGTGAAGTTTTTGAGCTTTTTGCAGTTTTATCATTAGCTTCCGATGAAGCTTTATTTTTAACCGAATCTTTGGAGACTAGTTTGCTTGTAGATTTCGCAGAAGCAGCCTTTTCAGATTCAGATGCATTCGCAGGTGCTTTGGCAGATACCGCATCGCCTGTCACAGCATCTACGAAGCACAGCGGCGGGAACAGCACGCACCACCAATTTTGGCCGGCGCCTTGACCAAGCGTTACGCGCAGCGCTTCATAATTACCTGCCGGGTATACTTCATCCCCATACATTTTGGTAGGGAAAGGTACGATTCCAAGCTCTATGTGATAGCTATATTCAAACCCATGCTCGCGTAAAACTTCGCCAGTTAATTGTTCGAGTTCCGGCAAATGCGCCGTTACTGTAGCCCGCGCCTGCTCGATGGTTTGAGGTCCTGTCACCCATTGCTGCATGGCAGATACGATGCTGTCACGCACTTCCCTCTTGACCCGCTGATCGGCAGGGCTGTCCGAATTCGCTAGAATGCGCAGCCGAATTGATTCCTTCGGAATGGCTGTTTGCGCCAAAGCGACACCGGAGCGGTTCGACTCCCAGCATATCATCATCACCAGTATAGCAAAAAACAGATAGCCCATACACCGTTTCGACGTCCGCTCTTTCATTCCGCGCAGCCCCTCTCACCTCTTGGTAAGTCTAGTATGGTCAGAGGAAGGGCAGGGTAAACCTGTGAATCTAGTAATCTAGTAAATTTATTTGTCTGTTAAAATATTTAATCGCTTAGCTTCCACAATGGCTTCTGCTCGCGACTTTACCTGCAGTTTGGAAAAAATACGCATTAGATGACTCTCAACTGTACGCCGGCTAATATTCAAAAGCTCTGACAGATCCTGGTTGCTCTTTCCTTCGTCAATTAACAGCAGGAGTTCCCGTTCTTCCACAGTAACAGCCGTTTCTGCTTTTTCAGATGAAGTTCTATTCCCTGCTTCCGAACTCTGCCCTAATGCACTGCGAATCATCTGAACAAGCTCTTCCCGGGATGCAAATTTGCTGACAAATCCGTATACGCCCGATGCTGCCAACAGACGGTCATGTGCAGGAAGACTGGACCCGGAATAAATCAGTATCGGCGTATCCACACACAACACCTTCACCCGTCTTGCCAGCTCCAGCCCATCCATGTCGGGCAAATTCAGGTCAAACAGAAACAAGTCAAAGTTATGGTTGTTAAGAAGCTCCAAAGCAGATAATCCGTTAAAAGCTGTAGTAACATGCAAGTCAGCTTCCTGTTCAATTAGCATCTTAGTCACTTCAGCGACTGCATGATGGTCATCCACCGATAAAATGCGAATCATCCCGATAGAACCTCCTGTGACTTTTATGTGTAGGCAATATTAGACTTAATAGGAAACATAATTCGGAGCTCAAGTCCTTCGCCTTGCTCCGAAGAGATATCTGTCTCCCCTTCCAAGCTAGAAACCCTTTCTTTAATGCCGGACAATCCCATATGCGCAAAAGAGGATTGGAATGTATGCTGGCCAAGTCCAACGCCATCATCCTTGTACGATAAATGAACGTTATCCGCATCGCTGTATAGCTGCAAATCGACTCTTGAAGCGCCCGAATGCTTCATTGCATTCGTCAGCAATTCCTGAATGATCCGATAGATCGTTAACAGTTGATCGCTGTTTAAATCAGCTTTGAAATCTTTACCTTCAAAATGAATCACATAATTTGACCTTAGCTGTGTCTGCTGGAACAGCTGCTGCAGTGTCTCAACAATACCCATTTCTTGAAGAAATGGGGGGCGCAGTTCATTGCAGGTTTCACGAATATGGTACATGATATCCAGCAACCGTTCCTTGGCCTCATATAAAGACTTATTGATCTCTGCCGGAACGCCTGCATCCAATGAAATAGCCTCTAGATTTCTGTACAAGGCAAGCTGCTCCTGCAATACGGTATCGTGAAGATCGAATGCCAACCGGCGCCGCTCGTTCTCTGACAATTGGAATACTAAACGAAGTACCCACGGCGGAGCGGAATGCTTCAGATGAACCGTCTGCTCCAGCTCTTCAGTCAACCCTTGGATCAGGGATAAATTTTCATACACAATCGCTATGTATTGGGTAAGTGTTCTTATGAATGTTTTCTCTCGCAGATTAAGCCGCACCCGGTTCGTTTTATCTTCAATCCACAGGACATAATCACATTCGTCCTCCTGCTTCAAAAGCACGCATACCCCTTGGCCCGGGTCAATCAAACTATCTCTATCATTCCTGCCGGAATTATCGATGAGACTTTTGCTAATCAACACAGCGGGATAGTTTGTATCTCCGTTTTTGAACACAAGGATGCCTTCCTTTTTGCGCCATTCCAAGATGGTAGCCATCTTGACGGCCAAGGACTGCTTTATCTCGCGTACCACGGTTTTTTCCAGATCAGCAATCGTCATCACATTTGCAAGATCGCCGGTAAATCGAGTTAAGCTTTCTTGAAAATTATATTTTCTGCCCCATATTTTAGTGTAAAAACGGAAATCCATCTCTTCTTTTAAAAAAAACAATACGATGCATCCCACGTATACGAAGAGCCCTGATCTCATCCACTGGGCTAATGAAAGTTGAACTTGCAGCGTATCTACCAAAACAAGGAACAGCAGCAACGGTAAAATAGCCAGAATGGCAAAATAACTCAGACGGCTTATCAGGAAATCGATATCCAAAAGCTTCTGAGCAGTAACCAAATAAATAAACATAACAGGTAGAATTATTAGGAAAGAAGCAGATAGTTCATTTGAGAGAATTTCGAAATTAAAAAATAGATACGGCATGGCACTGAGAAAGATATAGGGGAAAAAAGCTGCGCCCATACCTAGTGTCATGAATTTTAGCACAATCCTCTGTGGTTGTTTCCGATAACGATAATATTTAGTTATTAACAGAGTTATACCAAATAAAATGGTTGCCACGAAAAAGTACAGTTCTATACTTCTAAGGTCGATCAAAAATAATGATAGGTTTAAGCTAAATACCCTTTTCAATATATCTAATATATTCAAAATTCCAGCAATTCCGTAACAAACAAGAAGCCAGTTTCTCGAAAACCTACGAATACCATTTTGCTGAAAGTAATAATAAAGAAAATGTAAAAAAAAGATGGGGCCGCATAGAAATGTGATTCGAACTAAATGCATCGACAAAAAGTCCAACTTTGCAGATGCTGCGCTTCCAAGGTAAGAGATGCCTGCAGAAAGAAAGAACAGGATAAGGTATTTGGCTGAATAATCACGCGGGCATTTGGTGTACAAATAAATGGAGAACAGGACGAATAAGACAAAGATTATGCCGGGTACTAAGATCTCATAGATGAATAAAATAGGTACGACTTGATGTGAGATCGTGTACGTTAACGGTTTCCCCGCTCGGATCAGTTCCAGTTGTACTGCTCCTTCAATCTTCAGGTAATGCATTACAGCTTGAAATCGTTCTGGGACATCACCGTCAACGGATTTCACAATATCCCCAATTTCAATCCCTTCTTGCTTCGCCCAACTTTTATTTTCCACATAGCTTATAATCCACTGACCAACCTGGTTCTTACTTACTTGTACACCTATAAAAGGGTGGATTGCAGTTATGCAGACCAAGTACAAGGCTATAACAATAACGGAGAAAAGATATAAAAGTGGTTTGATTCTCGCAGTCATCCTGATCATCTCCAATGAAAAAGCGTCAGATTACTCTGACACCGAATCACACATTTGAATTATAGCAAATTTTGGAGATTTTTGTCGGAAAATTTTAATAAACGAAATTTCCATCGCCTTTGACGTTAGGAAAAATTCCTATGTTTGCGCACTGCCATGACATGTCTTTCAATCCCCGCAAGGTCCGGAATCGTATAGATCTTATCCCAGTCCGCGCAGCGGCCGAGCATGCCGGCAACATCGGCCGACTGGCCGATGCCGACTTCGAAGGCGACGAGCGCGGGCAGCTCCGGCAGCTCCGGCAGCTGCTGCGTCAACCGGCGGTAGACGGCCAAGCCGTCGTCCCCGCCAACGAGCGCCAGGTGCGGCTCATACAGCCGCACCTCCGGCTGCAGCAGCGGAATGTCCGCTGCCGGAATATACGGTGGATTGCTGACCAGCACATCCACGGCTATGCCGCTGCCGAGCAGCGGCCCAAGCAGATCGCCCTCATAGAAGGCGATCTGCCCTGCAACGCCGTGCTTAGCGGCGTTGCGGCG